>JAWZYU010000029.1:15185000-15372500 GCA_038380435.1 Ryuthela nishihirai | reverse complement strand
ACCAAGATTTTAAGTGATAATGGATATGGAACTTATTTTTTAAAGTAAGAATTGCAGGAATAATTTTAATCAACAACCTACTGCTCCTAATAGACAGCATTACAAAAAGATTAATAAACACGTAAAGGATCAGTTAGCAGCTAAGAATCTTCGGCTTGTTAGCTTGATTGTCAAAGCAGAGGGTTGGGTTGTTTTACCTCTGAGCGGCACTTTTTTGCACACAATAGGCTAAATGTCCAGGTCACATGGACCCGAAGGCTCAGAGAAGGTTGGGGAAGGGGACCCACTGGAACAGCTGTTGGGAGACAGATGCCTGCCGACAAGGCCATCCAGCGTGTTCTTTAACGTGCACAGGGTATGGCTCTCCCGCACACGGGGCCACG
Source organism: Ryuthela nishihirai (assembly GCA_038380435.1). NCBI lineage: Eukaryota > Metazoa > Arthropoda > Arachnida > Araneae > Heptathelidae > Ryuthela > Ryuthela nishihirai. The sequence goes on along the minus strand of JAWZYU010000029.1, from coordinate 15,372,117 downwards.
GCTTAACGTCCCATCCAACGGACGGCGGCCTTTCCAAGTCCATCGGTGTCCCCTACTGACCGTGGGCAGGGCGGGGAGTTTTGCGGAGATAAATCTCAACGCTGACCCAGCTGGGACTCGAACCTGGGAAGTACAGATTACGAGCCTGGCGCGGTACGCACTGAGCCACCCCCCATCCCTCAAAGCAGAGGAAGCAGCTAGAAATCACAATAGGGAGTTCTATCACATAGTTAATGTTTTCTGTAGAAAGAAATAGACAGGTTCAGAGGGATTGAAGGATGAAAATGGTAAGATTGCTCTAGGCGATGATTCTTTGATGGCTTGGTGTGTCGAACATTTCATGGATGTCCTAAACAATATAGTTAGTTCTACTTGCATTGTCTGTAATGAGGATAATTACACTACTGGCTTTAATGTTGGCACTATATCACATTCAGAAGTTAATTTGGCTATCTCTAAATTGAAAGTGCATAACTTCCCATGGTAGACGAAATTAATACTGATATGCTTAGTGCTGTGAATGTTTCTATTATCAAATGGCAAACGGAAATTTTGAATTTTGCAGACGACTTCTATGATAGAAGCATTGTTTCTAAGGATTTTCCCAGAGCAATCGTTATCCAGATTTGTAAAAAAGGTTATCGCAGTTCTTGTGATAACTGTAGGGGTATCAACTTACTTTCTATTCCAGGTAAAATTCTTTGCATAACTGTGCTTAACAGAAATAAGAATTTAGTTGATGAACAACTGCGTGATGATAGTATGAATTCAGAATTGGTAAGGGGTGTATAGATCAAATATTTTTATTTAGGCAGAATGTTGAGAAATGTTTAGAGTTTCAGAAATCTGTGGTTACTAGTTTTGTAGATTTCAAAAAGGCTTTTGACTCTGTTGATCGTCATAATTTGTGGTTGATCGTGAGAGCATATGGCATACCATAAAAGTTAGTTAACATAATGAAAGCTCTCCAGAATAACAACGAGTCATATGCGAGAGTTTTTAAGGCTTGTAGCTATTGGTTTAAGATTGCTTCTAGTGTTCGACAAGGGTGCATTTTGTCTCCTTTTCTCTTTGATTAGGAAAGGACTCCGGTGCTCAGCGTGACAGGTTATTGATTTGGACGTCCGAGTGTATATCCAATGTTTGAAAATTGGTGTTGGTTTTGAAAATTGGTATGGTGGTTGTTTTGGATTTTGTGTCTCTTCTTTGATACTATTTTAACTGAACTTTTTCGTCAAAGGTTTGGCGTTTGTTTTGACTTTGGAAATGACAAATAGCAAAAAAAGAAGAACTAGAAAAAGAGAAGAGGTTAAACGGAAAAAGTTTTATAGAACTACATTATAAAAATCCAAAAATCAAGAAAATTGTGATCATATTAGATTGGAAGATGATCTAAAACTCACTTCTGAATCGAATTCGTCACCCAAAAAGTACTAGGATATCTCAGAACCCTCACCATAAAAGAACATGGACTCTGATAAACAACTAGATGTCATCATTTAAACTGAATAAAACATACAGGAAACTTTAAAAACGGTAAATAAATTATTCCTAACGTCTAATGAAACTAAGAAGAAAAAATGTTCTGGCATCAATGAATATTTGACTAACAAATCTTCTCATAGTACTAATGTGTTGGATTATAAAAAAACAGTGATATCCTCAATTGATTCTGAATTTAAACATCATCCCGAACTAATTAGTGAAAATCTTCAAGAAAAGGATAAACTCGCGCTTGTGCTCACAGGAATAAATGATAATCTTCGTGCTGCAAATACAAAGAAACTTACTGACTTCTCATATAAAGTGTTAGGTGAGCACGTAGAAGTTAAGTTTATTTCTAACGGAACTTCACCCTTGAACTCCAAAACAACACGACAAATTACTTCAGTTAAAAAAAGTCTCAACCATTATCTGTTCTTCTTGACCTTCCGAACTTTCACAAAACAGTTTTAGCAACTACTGTCGGAGTGTCCACAAATTTGGATGAAGACTACATTGTTGACGTGTTATCTGATTAATTAGTGGTTCATGCTAAGGAGAATGATGCACTATGAGCAAGACAGCAAAAATGGAAACGAAACTTACTGTTACTCTACAAACAAGATAATTTTAGAATTTGACACTGACGTTTGCCAGCATGTGTTTATTTAGGCTTCAATAGGCATAATGTTCTTAATTGTATCATTCATCCCAGTCTGTGTCTTAAATGCTGTCTTTTCGGACACCTGGTTTATAGATGTAACTGGGTGCAAACTTGCAAACGTTGCAGTGGAAGGCATTATTATAAAAACTGCAGATCTGAATTTTACAAATACCCTAATTGTTCTGGGCCTCACCCTGCCACTTAATCGGGTTGTAAAGTTAAACTCATCTCATGCAAAGCAAAAGTTCTTAAGATCAGCATTGGTCTGAATTGGGGTTAAGCGTTCTCCTCGGCTGAATATGATTTTGACAGTATAAAAAGGAATTCTCCTGCCGGAGACTCAGGTCAAAGTTTCAGATTCAGCTCAAAATGTTTCTGATTTTCCAGCCATTCCATCCACTTCTTCAAATACAAAAACGTCAAATTTTAATAATCAAGACATTTCTAAAAAATTGAACTTTGCTGAGACGGTAAAGAAAAATGTCTCAGGTGCAAAACTTCTGCTCGGATAAAATCTAAAGTAAAGGAAAAAAAAGGAGAATCTCCTGACTTTAAAAAATCAGGTGTTTCATTCAATCTAAATTCGAAAGGGCAAATCATAAGCCAAATTCTCAAACTTTTAGAATAAATGTTATAAGGACATCTTGCTATCTTTTCTTAATATCGATTCATGGAATATAAACGAATGATTCTACAATGGAACATTAGAAATCTATCCTCTAAAAACATTTGCTAAAACATTTTATAAAAATTTGCAATATTCCTTTTATATGCATTCAAGAAACACAAACTGATAATATTCCTCGATTAAATAGCTATGCTAAATATGTAAAAAAAGTATCTATCAATTCAAGAGGAATAACAACTTATGTAAAAAAAAAATTACCAGAAAGATTAATAGAAATTCCCAAAGTTAATCAACAAATTGAATGTATAATTATTCAAACTAAAATTAATAATGTGAAAGCCAACCTAGTAAATTTTTACAATCCGGGGATTTATTTACCACATTATTTTTATGAAAAAATGTTTTGAAGTTTACAATGTGAAATCATATATTGTGGTGATTTTAATGCCCATAATACTGCTTGGTTTTCCCATAAAACAAATGATAAAGGGAAGCAACTTTTTATTTTCATAAAAAAACAGGACCAAATCATTCTTAATAAAAAATTAAAAACATGCTTAAAAAAAACAATACATTCTCAGTAATTGATCTGACTATATCAACTATTCAAATATCTTCTCATCTTACATGGACCATCCATAAATTAAAAAAAAAGTAAATAAATACCCCTTCAAGCAGCTGTTTGCCACAGAGGTCTGACAGGAGCCTGTCAGTTTATATGCCACAGTAGACGGTCTGAGAGGATGGCAGGACCTCAGCAGAAAAATCACATACATCCATGCCTTACCCGGGGGTCGAACCCAGGTCCCTTAGATCAGTAGCCAAGCGCGCTAACCACTCGGCCAGGGGATGGCATCTTCTACCATCCATAATGACAACTATAACAGTGATCATTTTCCTTTATTTATTTATATAAAACCAATTAAAATAAAAACAAACAAACATTAGATTAACCGATTTGTCACAATTCCTTAAAAAATTTGGATAATTTGGAATCAAACAGCAAAAATATGACATTCACATCACTAACAGATATATTAATTACTCAACAGAAAAAAAGTGCAAAACAGATTACTAAAAAATTACCTAAAAATAACATACACACTATCTTCACTAACAAACTCATTTCTATCAGGAGAACAGCTGAAAGAACACAGCAAACAGAACAGGATCCTTCAGGGACTTTCTAAATTTCAAACGCATAGTTCATCAGTTACTAAAAAAAATTAAAAATCTTCAAAAAGTTTACTGGAATCTATAATTAAATAATTTGAAACCAACATCGACTACCAGCAATATCTATAAAATGTATAAAATATGAAATAATTAGGTTGCACCACAAAATCCTATACTTTCACTCAATCTTAAACATAACTGTGATTCTTCAGAAACTGCTGAACTCTTGGCAATTTTTTTGTTCAAAACTCAAAAAAACATAACAAAAAATCAGAAAATAATATTCTTTAATCAATTTTACACATTTATAATATCTGCTGACGTCCTGCCATCTTCTCAGACCTAATATGGCATATAAACTGACAAGCTCCTGTCGAACCTCTGTGGCAAGCAACTGCTTGAGAGGGTATTTATTTATTTTTATTATATTATCATAATAAGAAAACAAACTTTTTAAACATACCTTTAACTGTAAATGAATTAAAATTTTCAATAAATGCATTAAAACATTCTCCTCCTGGCCCTGATGGAATCCAAAATAAAATGTTCGAAAATCTTCCAAATAAATGGCTTTACAAAAAATTTTAATCAATTTTGAACCTCACATTGCTATCCAAAGTCATGGTTTGACAGTTTGATGGTTTTCATTAAAAAAAAGTACCAAACTTCCAAATGATGAATTTTCTTCATATAGACCCATATGTCTTGGCTATAACTTCCTAAAAGGTTATGAAAGAATTATCAATAATATGCTTAATTGGGTTTTGGAAAAAAAAATTTTTTTAATAATAACCTGTAACTGACAGACTCTTGTCAGACCTCTGTGGCAAGCAGCTGCTTGAGGGGGTATTTTTTATGGTTGCAGATTTGGAAAAATCCACTAAGGATCTCTTTTTAAATTTCATTTCAGATATTGAACATGCTTTTATACATAAAAAATACTCAATTTCACACAGTGCTCTCTTATTCAAAATTAGACAGTTTGGTATCCATGGTCATATTTATAATTTCCTTTATCAACTCATCTTGAATAAAAATTTTAAAGCAAAAATTAATAATTATTTTTCAAAAACATACCCTTTTCAAAATGGAGTAATACAAGGGGACATTTCGCCTCCTTTCATTTTTAACCTTTATATTAATAACATTTTTAATTAACATTTAGTGAAATCAAATTTGAATATGCAGATGATATCCTTATTTGGATATCTCATGGAAATTATCGTTACATTCAACATAAACTTCAACTTCAACTAAATGTAATTGCTAAGTATCGTCAACAATGGAATTCAACTCTCTCTCTCAGAATCCAAGACTTTTATTATACCATTTTTTTAAAAATCTTTCCTGATTCTTTTCATCTAAACATTAATAAAGTGGAATTGAAAACTGTACATAATCTAAAATTTCTTGGAATTTTTTTGATTCCAAATTAACTTGAAATATTCATATCAACAATGCTGTAACTTCAGCAAATAAACTATTTAATTGTATGAAATATTTTGAAATTTCTAAGTGGGGGTCATTAACAAAAATTTACTTCTAATTTATAACAATTTAATTTAAATAATTATAATAATAATAAATTTAATAATTTTACCCAAATTTACTTATGGCATTGAATTACTTGGAAGCATTACAAAATATAAAATTACCCAACTTGAACAGATGCAAACAAAACAACAAGATTCTGTCTAGGCTTCCTAAGAGGAAGCAGAAACTTAGACCTTTATGCTGAAACCAGCATTCCACCTTTGCACATCAAAAAAAGTTTCTGTTTTATAATTTATTATTCAGAATTGTTCTTAAAAATAAATTTCATCCCATTATCAATAAATTAAAGAAGAACTATGAAGATTATATTCTTAAAACATTTGAAGATAAATCTAAATTATTACACATCATTCATAACAAAATTAGTGGTGATATTTTTCCATTAATTCTTCCTTGGATATCAACCTTCCATATTTTTATAGATTCCATTCCAGGAATCTTTAAAAAAGTGCTCAAGATGTTGAAATATTGAAAATACTTTCATTACTTTATATTGAAGAAAACTTTGCAAGTTTTATTCATAATTATGCAGATAGCTCTTCAACGCCAGATTTTAAAATTTTCTATGGTGTTTTTTTGCCCAGAATTTAATTATAGCTTTAAATTCAAATTTAATGTCCCAACTATGATTATTATTGCGGAACGTTTTGCTATCACTGAAGCTTTGAAATGGTCCACAAAAATTTTTAATATTAAGAGAGTAATCTTTACAGACTGTAAATCAGCTGTAAACTGCATATTTCAAAATCCATGTAAGGCATCTTTTCCAATTTCTGTCAATGATATTTTAGTTTATACATTTCAACATTTACAGCATCATAACTATGTTATTATTGAATTGATTCCCTCTCATGTGGGAATTCAGTTTAATGAAGAAATGGATCTTTTGGAAAAACAAGCCCAAAATATTGAAAAGACAATAGCTACTCATGTTTTTCTTCAACATCTTAAAAAAGTGAACAACAAATTATTATTAGAAATGTTATAAACTTGGTATCAATTAAATGCGAATAACATGCATAGATTTAATATTAATCCTCAAATCCAAAAGTTTAAAAACTATAACCATTCTAAAAAGGAAATTAATCTATATTCAGAATTAAGACGAACTATGCTTTAACGAATCATACGCGTTTTAAATTTAAACTTAAATCCTCATCCTACTGCACCACATGTAATATTCTACATACGGTTGAACATGTAATCTTTCATTGTCCTATATACAGGGTGAATCTGAAAAAGTGCGCAAAACTTTACGGGGTGGTAGAACGCAGCTATACGAGCAATATACGTCATAGAAAGTATGGGAGGAACGCAAACGGCGAGCCGCTAGGTGGCGTTGGAAATGGTATAAAAGGGTCGGTCCTCGCACCCAACGGCATTTCTACCGTGGATTGCCGAGAGGATGGCTGGTTATACTAACCACGAAATGGCGGATATGCACTTTGTGTACGGTGCGGACCTCAATTGCATTCCTGTTAATAAAATGTTTTCTGAAGTATCTCCTCTCCTTCTTGTGTTCATTCTTTAAATGTGACAGTGGAAAACTACCTTTTAACTTCTCACCGCATGCGTTCCGACCATACATTTCTATGACGAATATTGCTCGTATAGCTACGTTCTACCACCCCGTAAAGTTTTGCCCACTTTTTCAGATTCACCCTGTATAACTCAGAAAGACAAAATTACTGCTCCAAATTGGCAAAATATAATATTACATCATATAATTTTAGAAGCATTTTATACTCTAAAAATCCCAAATTAATACCTATATTTATAAACATTTTGTATATTTTCTTAAGTGTTCTAAGTTACTTGATTCCTTTTAAGGAAAAAATGATGAATGGAAAAAAAAGTAAAAAAAGTATATGAATGAAAAAAGGGAAAAAGGGAAAAAGAAAATTTTTTATTTTGTGTGTGAAAATTTACCAAACAATTTATTTTTTCCTTTATATTCAAAGAAGTCTTTGAATGAGTTTACTTCCTATGGATGTGGGAAGATTCAATGTTGTGATGTTTTCTCTGTCTCTCTTTGTTTATTGATTATGTTTGCAGAATTCAGTGCAACGGGAAAATTGGGATCTTAAATGGTCTAGGGATCTGAAAATTTCTGATTTAGATTATGCTGATGATATGACCCATTTGACAAATGATGTTGATGAGATAAACTCTTCCATTAGAGCTGTTGATGAGACTGGTAGTAGAGTAGGGTTGGCAATAAACAGGGAGATTCCCAAAGTGATGAAAATTAGTCAGGCAAACTGGTTCAGTTAATCTGAAAGGTTCACCCTTGAGAAAGTGTCAGAGTTTAATCATCTTAGTAGCTATGTAACAGATATTTATGACGGGCAGCATGAGATTAACAGACGAATAGGGATTGCTACAGGGACTTTTAAGAATCTACGGAATCTAATTTTTAAGGAGAAATAGTCGTATACACCTGAAGACTAAAATTGGACTGTATAATAATTTGGTTCTTTCTAGATTAGTTATTGTAATGAACGTTGGACTCTTTATAAACAAGATAACAGGAAACTTGATGCTTTTGATTCCAGATTCTTACGCAGTATCTTTGGGATTAGATGGTTTCACTTTGTAAACAATGATGAGGTTAGGCAAAGTAGGTAATCTCCTTTGAGCAGCATATTATGCAAAGAAAGACTGCGTTGGTTTGGACACGTTGCCGTATACATAACTATAGAATGGCGAATAGGGTTATGAAGAGCTTGCTTACGGTCTCAAGAAAAGGGGGAGACCTAGGATGAGATGAGAAGACAATGTCAAACAGGATTTTGCTAGAAATTGGTCTAAAATGGCCAAATACAGTAGCTGTAGCTCAGAACAAACGTGTTGGGAGAAGAAACTTGCAGAGGCAGGTTGGACCTCTGTAGCACAGGCTGAATGAGGATTTTGCATGTATGTATGTATGTATGTATATTTCTTACTTTAATTGTTTTTTCTCACGGAAATTCCTTCGATCTTTTTCATTTTTGTAAACGAATGAAAGCCGCTTCCATACTGTGAACGTTTGAAACTTTGGGGGGGGGGAGGGAAGTGGAAAGAACTGCAGCTTACAATGTTAGAAAATGAAGAATTTACGAATCGCTTTAAAATATGTTTTCTGTCCAAATACTCTCCTCAAATCTATATTCCAAATCCCTTTATTGTCTCAGCAAATGAATATGGTGAAAGAATATATTTCAAACATCACTGAATTTGGATGCAGCATCCACAATGTGCTTTAGTCAGTATCAGGGGAGAAAATACTTAAAATTCTTCAGAAAGCGAAGAGAAGCTGAAATAAATTCGCAAGTGTTATTGGGAGCAATGCCCGTGTGCTACCTCATCCTTCTCACCGAGGCTCCATTCTTCACTTTTGTATGCCACCCGAAACCTGGAATAAGTGGCATCAACACTTTCGCGAGACATCTCCTCACATACCGGAAGTGCACACGTCAGCCAACACATTAGTCAAAAAAGACTTCTGAATACGGTCGAGCTGAGCGTGACATATGTATTCCGTTTTCCACTGCTGAAACACATTTCAATAACACAAGCCAGTACGTTAGGTAAGGAATGGCAGACTCCAGCGAAGAAATAAATGAAAAAAAAAAGAGGCATTTCTTTCTCTCTGCTTTCGCCTTCTCTATTTTGCTTTTTCGAACCGAACTTCATTTACTCTGCTCATAAATATTTTATGAGGGATTCCAGAGATGTTACGAGACTCCCCTCGTGCAACGTCTACGTCAGAACTGTCATTAATAACTCCTGTAGGGACGACTTGCCTGCTACCATTCCTGTCCTGGAAATACACATGGTCTGATTACCTTCCGACTTCAAAAAGAGGCTTCTAGTTCTCTCTCAGCTTCTCCCAATCTCTTTAAGATGTAGTTATGCAGAGGAATCTTGTTTCTTTTTTTTTCATTCGAAAAAAAAATGGCAATCGAAGCGAAACAAGAATAGTTTAAATCTGAAATTAATTTACATCGTTTTTGAAATTTTAGTTGCAGATGACCTGAGTTTATTGATTCAAATCGATCGTTATGTGTGTAATTTTATTTATTGCCATTATTTTTTGTATCCTTAGGAGTTTCTAAGAAAAGGCTTATTTTCTTTCGTATCATTAGATGAGATGCGGAAAGTAATCGTTTCTTGTTACATTTGAAGCTACCAAAGCATTAGTTCCTTTTAGAATTTCTGAAAAACTAAAGTAACAATCATCTACTGTTTAGGAGTGACTGTGGCACTGTTGGTAGAAGCCATGTTTGGAACCTGCATTTCCCAGGTTCGAGTACCAAATGTGCCAGTGCTGAGGTTTACCTTCGCTAACCTCCACCCTTACTCTCGGTTTTAAAAGAGACACCGATGGTACGTAAAGGCCGTGAATCTATGTACAGATGAGACAACCTGTGACGTTGAAAACACTCTGGATGCCTTTGACAGGAGATTTCCATCTGTCTCTTAGTCTGCTCAGTGGGTTCCCTTTTCCCAACCTTCTCTGAACTCTCGTGGTTCCTGTGACCTGGGCATTTAAACCACTGTGTGAAAAGGTACCACTCAAAGGTAAAACAACCAACCCTCTGGAAATCTTTATCGTCATCACTTATAGTGGCTAGTTCATAACCGTCAAAGTGTAACAAATGCTTGAGGTACTGATGCTTGATGAATATTTGCGACTAAACAAATCAATCTAATAGTTTATTAATGATTCATAATTAACTGAAAAAATGCGGCACTACACTGGGATTGGTGGGTTGGGTTGTTTTACCTCTGAGCGGCACTTTTTTGCACACCATGGGCTAAATGGCCAGGTCACATGGACCCCGAAGGCTCAGAGAAGGTTGGGGGAGTAGACCCACTGGAGCAGCTGTTGGGAAACAGATAGTAGCTTCCCGTCAAGACCACCCAGCGTGTTCTTTAACGTGCACAGGGTATGGCTCTCCCACACGCGGGCCACGCCTTAACGTCCCATCCGATGGACGGCGGCCTTTCCAAGCCCATCGGTGTCCCCTACTGACCGTGGGCAGGGCGGGGAATTTTGCGGAGATAAATCTCAACGCTGACCCAACTGGGACTCGAACCTGGGAACTACAGATTACGAGCCTGGCTCGCTACCGACTGAGCCACCCCCGCCCCAGGATGGGTGGGAAATGCAATCAGTTTGTTCTAAGAGATAATTGGAAAAACCCTTTTTAGTTGGATTGGTACTAACGAAATATTATAATTCGCATTTTTCTAATCTTTAGGTAGTTTTAATTCATATCGTAGAGTTCACTAATTATGGAAACGGTGAACATTTAACGACTTTTGCAAGGGATCTGTTTATGGTAGAAATTTATATCGATATTAAATATTATAGTAAAGTATTATATATATATTAAAGTGTCGAGATATTCCACTGACAGTAATAACTGCCCCCTTTTCTCAGAAGAATGTGAGAATAGTAACTTCTTAAATTTAAAGAATAAAAGATAAACGCATTCTATGTTGCATAAATAGAAATAAATTACTAGTATAGTACTATTTGTATTTTTTCCCTCATCCATTAGCTGAAATTAAAACTTTTAAGAAGTGCAAACGTAGGTAAAAGAAAAACTTCATTTTCTTTGAAAACGAGATTCCCATATGAGCTAGAGCGATACGCGTTCTTTTAATTTTCTCTCCTGTCAGCCATCAATAGTGACGTAATGTTTGGCCATATATTCCTGCAAATCTTATCACATCCGCTATATGAGTTTATATCAATTTCTTTATCCGAGGTTCTATCCGCTCTCCGCGTTACGAGTAATGTGGGATGTCCGCATCCGCCCAGGGCTCTAATAATTTCTATACGTGAGCCAAGTTTTGCCCACCTGTTATCTTCCATCTGGTCAATAACGGGAAAGTATAAACGTCACGCTTTTAAATGCTTGTCGAATATTAATATGATCTGTTAGTCTTCAAAATCGTTTCAGAATTTAGAATTATACAGTATCTTGTAAAACCTCAAACGGATGCAGATACGCAACTTAAGTGACGTGTCAAAAATGCAAGGATGGGGGTGTCATATCCCTCTATTTTATTTCGATATTGTATTTTTATTGTTATTGTACATATCTATGTTAAATGTATTTTCTGAATGGAAATGTGGCTCATTAGTTGTCATTCGGGCCGATCTAGCTGTCCTCCATGTAACATGTTGTACCTAGCGAGGTTCTAGTGCGGCTGATGAGCGTTCTAGTGTGGCTGATGAGCGCATAACCAATAAACTTGACCTAAGAGGGACTGGCTCTTTCTCAAAAACGACCCTGAAGGACCAGGGTTCGGTTCTGTGTGAACCAAGGTATAGTTTTGTGTGAACCAGTGTACGGTTCGGCGTGAACCAAGGTACAGTCCTATGTAAACCAGGGGGCGGTTCTATGTGAACCAGGTGGTTTAAGCAAGGATTGAATTTCCTCTCGCCGAGTTTTGAGGTCGGTAAAGAGATTTCTGCAAAGTACAGATTTCCACCTCATCATATGAGTGCTTGCAGTAGCGAAGCAGCATTCGTAATAAACAAAGCGGAGTGGAGGAAGTCTATCAGAACATCTGACAATCCATTTCATTCTGATCCTGAGCGCAGCTAATGCTCACGGAATCGAGCACATTTCCATAGGTACATATATGTGGGAATGTTAATAAACTGTGTCATCCGTCCACTACTCTTGTGCATTAGTTTGTTTCATCTTTCTACACTGCCTTCAGCAGAGCACGTCTGAGGAACATCTAAACTCGGGTGTAAAAACCAGCCAACCTGTGGTTTCACCTAGGATACTGGTGAATATTAATTAAGTGGACTAATTAATCGTCCCCTACGAAGGGCGCAAGGAAGAGTTTTACATCTCTTACATCTATTCTTCCCCTTACGGGGAAGCAAAATTTTGTTATTCATAACCTAGGTTCACCCCCTAGGACAGGGGAAGCAAAATTTTGTTATTCATAACCTACCATCTGTTTCATCTTTATATCTCTACTATAATTAAATTAAACAAAATTGTTCAAAATGAGGGGGTCGAAGTTTGAAGGAATGTAACAAGGCTTCTTAACTCATACTCCCCATATTTTACCTCACTGGGCAACACACAATAAAAGCTTTGAAATGAATATAGCCAATTATTACTAATTTTGAGGTACATGAAAATGACAATAAAATTTCTCGATTGGCTCTTGTTTAGGAGACACAGAGATGGACATGTATAAACGACTCAGTCCGCATTGAGTATATAGGAACCATTTCGCAACACTGTATTTAAAACTCCAGATTGCAACATATTGCGTTGTATTACATCATCCCGCCATACACAAAACCCCATTATATATTGCATCATTGTCTGATGCAATGCAGTTGAGTCATGATATCGCGGCTTTATGATCGCGGACAAAAGATGATGCAATCGTTAGTTGTAAGCGAAGTTAGTTTTAAGCATAGGGTAAGCAAGTCTTTTAAGTTACTCCCATTTACCCCTGAGTCATAAGTACAACACATGATCCTTGCAGTTTTAATTCAGCAGTAGTGATGCCACCTAACTGTGTTAATAGTGCAGATACATTTTGTTACATTTGTGGAGAAGTGACGTTTGCAAGCCAGAAAAGGGACATCACTCCAATAGTGAAAGTAACGTATGAGTTTTATTTTGGATGAAAGTTCGGGGACCAGGACAAGAATTGGGCCCCACACGTATGCTGCAGTACGTGTTCTAGAAATCTTCTGAAATGGCTGAAAGGCGAAAAAATGGCGATGCCGTTTGCTGTTCCTGTGGTTTGGAGAGAGCCAAGCAATCACACAAATGATTGCTACTTCTGCATGGTTCCACCTGTTTCTGGAGGACAAGGAAAAAGAAGTGGACAATAATGCACCCAAATAAAGAATCTGCTCTCCGACCAAACAACAGAGCCACTAGCTTCAAGTCACAACAGAGTTGTGACTTGAAGCTAGTGGCTCTGTTGTTTGGTCGGAGAGTTCTGCATGGCGAAGACCTTTCAGTTCCGAACTTCCAAAAGAATTCTCCATCGATCTAAGATGATGAGGATTATTTTTAGATGCCACATATACGTCTGCCACAGTGAATCATCTGCGCCACACATTCTCACTGAAGAAGAAATGATTCTTCTTGGCTGTCCAAGGCCAAAGCAGAGTTACTTGGATCAAGACTTAAACAATGAGATATTCTCAAGGAAAATGTCCGAGTGACTTCGTTTCTAACTCGTCATGAGCTGTTTGCACCTTACTTCAGAAAGGAAGATGACCTTGTATTCTGCTCCGATGTAGATGGCCTGATGAATGACCTCGGAATCAAACATGATCCTCAAGAATGGCGACTATTCATAGACTCCTCGAAATTCAGTCTCAACGTGGTGTTGCTGCATAATGGAAATCGACTTCCATTCGTTCCGGTCGGACATGCTGTCTACATGAAAGAAAACTACGACAACTTAAAACAGCTGATGAACTGTCTTCAATACAGCACGTATGGCTGGTATCTCTGTTGTGACTTGAAGCTAGTGGCTCTGTTGTTTGGTCTGCACCTGGGATATACGAAGTACTGTTGTTTGGTCTGCAGCTGGGATATACGAAATACTGTTGTTTCTTATGTGAATGGGACAGCCGAGCAAAGACTTTGCACTACTTGAAGAGAAACTGGCCTCAGAGGAAATCTCTGAAGGTCGGAGAGAAGAATGTGGAACATCCAGCACTGGCAGGAACGCAAAAAATCCTGCTACCGTCCCTACACATCAAACTCGGTGTGATGAAAAACTTCGTAAAAGCCATGGACCGTACTGCATCATCTTTCAAGTAGTTGGCTGACAAATTCCTTTGACTCAATGAAGCGAAAATTAAAGAGGGAATTTTTGTGGGTCCTGAGATTCGCGAATTGTTCAGAGACCAGATGTTCGACAACCTGCTTCAGGGTGACGAGAAAAAAGCTTGGGACGTGTTTCGTCTGGTGTCAAATTCCTCGGGAATGTCAGGGCAGAAAACTACAAGAAACTGGTTAAGGACATGTTGTCTCTGTATGACAAATTTGTATACAATATGTCCTTAAAGATCTAGTTTCTCCATTCCCACTTAGATTTCTTCCCCCTACAACTGCGGCATGGTTAGTGACGAGCATAGGGAACGTTTTCACCAGGACAATATAACGACGGAGAAAAGATACCAGGGAAACTGGTCGACTTCAATGTTGGCTGAATATTGTTGGACGCTCACCAGAGATGATCCTCAGCAGCTGTACAAGCGACGGGCAAAGCGACGTCGGAAGTAGAAGCGGAGTTTTACCGATACATATCATATGTACCTATTACTCTATTATATAAGAAACTATTGCGGATTTCTCAGAAATCGTAGCCAATTTTGCATTTTCATTGTCATATTAGTGTTCAGCACTTTGAAATCTTTAACAAATGGATACTTTTATCTCAGAGGCATGACTTTTATGTGAAATTTGTTGCCCAATGTTATCACTGCTAAGCAGCAATATATGTGCGTGAAAACGCATCCTTCGTTATTGGAATAAAAGATCAAATAAAGCAGCAGAACACGTTTTCCCTTTCTTGGAGGACTTGCCTGCGGATCAATCCCTAGAAGAGATTTATTTAATGCCTCAACTATGGAAAGTGCCTTGTGATGCATAAATCGAACAGTTGTCTCTAAACAGGTGACAGAGAAAAATATTTAGGGAACTTGTTATTGTATGAACAGAGGAAACATATGAAAAGGAGTCTTGTACGTCATTCTTTTCATCATCACTTGTTTAGAGCTAGTGGATACGAAATATCAAGTTTCGCATGTAAACAGGCGTAAATCTTTGAGAGTTAAAAAATTAGTTCAAAAGAATCAACAATCAAAAAAAATCTCGAAATATCCAAACCGGTAAACATTGAGCCATAGGGAGAAGAAGAAATAAAAACACGAAAAGTGAATCTAGCGTTCCGTAAAGAATTGCTTACGATGGGCATTGGGCCAAAAGATCTTTCTTTACTTCTAGGGAGAAAACCATCAAATTGAAGAAAGAAGATTGTACAGGTTACGGTGTCGAATAGCGAAGGCTAACTCAAGAGTTGTTAAAGTATTTTTAGCTTAGGATAAGAATGCAATGAGGCGATTTTGTTAAGAGGTAAACACTTCCGATGAAATGAAACGACAAAGTGGCCCGCTGTGAAGTGTAAAGGAGACACTGCTTTTCCCACCAGTACGTATGAGCAAAGAAGGAATCTTTCATTCCTTGAAAATTTCTCCCAATAAACCAAAAATATTCATATAGATTTAAATCGATATTTAACTTGTACATCTATATGTTTTGACTAACAGCAGAAATGTAAGTACTTGTCCAAAGGGGGTGGCTCAGTCGGTGGCGCGCCAGGCTCGTAATCTGTAGTTTCCAGGTTCGGGTCCCAGCTGGGTCAGCGTTGAGATTTATCTCCGCAAAATTCCCCGCCCTGACCACGGTCAGTATGGGACACCGATGGGCTTGGAAAGGCCGCCGTCCGTCGGATGGGACGTTAAGTCGTGGCCCCGTGTGCGGGAGAGCCATACCCTGTGCACGCTAATGAACACGCTGGATGGCCTTGACGGAGACTACCATCTGTCTCCCAACAGCTGTTCCAGTGGGTCCCCTGCCCCCAACCTTCTCTGAGCCTTCGGGGTGCATGTGACCTGGTCATTTAGCCCATGGTGTGCAAAAAATGCCGCTCAGAGGTAAAACAACCCAACAACCCAACTTGTCCAAAGCCTTATTTTGATGTAACTTTCATGTAACTTTTTTTATTGTGTTTCATGATTATCTAAAATTAATTCTTAATGAAATGGACAGTGAAATAACTATAGACAAAACCCTTCTTTAAAGTTCATGTATCAACCTTAAAAACATATACAGAGCCAATGAGGTATTAAGGTATCTCAATGCCTCAGTCGCAAAAGGTTCTGAAGACCCAACTATCCAAGACCTAGGGTGGGGGGGGGGGGAGATCTACAAAAAAATTTACAACTTACAAATGAAAATGAAAAATATGTTAGAAGGATAAATTAACTGAATTACAGAAACTCATAAACAGACATTTTAATGTATGTATAACTTCCATATACTAAAAATTAAACCACAAAAATAAATAAATAATTAAATATCTGTTCTTTCTAGTGTATTTAATTAAAATAATATTAAATTTGGTATTAACTAAGTAAAAAGATCAGATGTGCTGTAAGTCGTAGATCATACTGATTGTGAAACTTTTACTAAATGAAAATGCTGAGAAAAATTCGAGCTTCATTGCTTTGAGATCCCTCCCACTACATACACACGCACTTTCATAAAAGTTTGATTCACAAGTTAATTGCAACTGAAATATATGACATTTCACTATCATTTTATAAACAAAAGTATATATTTTAGGTTTTGTAAATAACTCATTCAACATTCGTCAAATTTGTGTAAATTTCGTAGGACTAGAATTTCTTTCTTTAATGTTCTCATTTCCATAATTATAAATATTGGCTGAATGTTTTTGAAATTCCAGTTAAAGTATAGTTAATGTAGTTTTTCAATTTATCCTTAGTAATATTTCACTATTAAAAAAATATCATTTTAGAATTTATAGAGCTTCGAATTTATCTTCCCATGACCAACAGCGCGGCTCGTGGCTAAAATGATTCTTGAAGCTCTTTGCCTAGCACAGACAGAAGCTGGATGTAGGAAAAAAGTGTTTGGGGAAATGCCTGCTATATATCTTTTTCCAGCGATACTCGAAACGCACTATATAATCAAAAATAGCTCATTGTTTAAACTAAAACAGATGCCGTAGGATTATTTCACAAAATAAATGCTTTTATTGTCCACATAACACAGCAAATAGTGATTACAAAACGAATATGAAAATGATAATATGTTGATTTAGATATGACAAATGGAGAATATTAAATTTTAATTTGTGATTAATTCTGGTGGGGCATTGCCACAGATGACTTAGTGAACTAGCCGCAACAGCCATTGACAACACGAAAATAATTGGATAGGGTTGTGTACATTGTCGATGTTTTGTACCACACATCATTGACATTGGCAATGAGTGTGAAAATGCTCGCGTGTGTCGGGACGAGGGTGCTCGATCGGTAGCGCGCCAAGCTCGTAATATGAAGTTCCAAGGTCCAAATCTCAGCTGCGCCAGCGTTGAGATTTATCTCAGCAAAATTCTCCGCCCTGCCATCAGTCAGTAGGAAACACCCACGAGCTTGGAAAGGCCGCCGTCCATCATACAGGACATTAAGTCGTGACCCCGTGCGAAGGAGAGTCAAACCCTATGCATGTTAAAGAGCATGTTTGATGGCCTTGACATGATGCTATCATTTGTATCCTAAAGCTGTCCAGTGAGTCTACTCCCCTAACCTTCTCTGAGCCTTTGGGGTCCTTGTGGCCTGGCCATTTAGCCCATTGTGTGCAAAAAAAGTGCCGCTCAGAGGTAAAACAACACAAGCTCTCACGTTTTCATAGTGGCGCTTACTAGAACTCTCAAGGGACCCAGTTCGAGGGGGTGGGGTTGGCTAAGTCGGTAGCGCACCAGGCTCGTAATCTGTAGTTCCCAGGTTCGAGTCCCACCGGGATCAGCATTGAGATTTGTCTCCGCAAAACTCCCCGCTCTGCCCACGGTCAGTAGGGGACACCGATGGGCTTGAAAAGGCCGTCGTCCGTCGGATGGGACGTTAAGCCGTGGCCCGTGTGAGGGAGAGCCATAACCTATGCACGTTAAAGAACACTCATGATGGCCTTGACGGGAGGCTACCATCTGTCTCCCAACAGCTATTCCAGTGGGTCTCCTCCCCCAACATTCTTTGAGCCTTCGGGGTCCTTATGACCTGGCCATTTAACCCATTGTGAGCAAAAAAGTGCCGCTCAGATGTAAAACAACCCAACCCAGTTCGAGTCAGTGCTAATCTAAAAGAAAGAACGGATTTAAGGTTCAGTTTTAATAGCACGTGGTTTAAAAGACACATGATTCAGTATATCTACACAATTGACATAGAAATCATAACTGCAATTCTGAACATGAGTGTCCTCTTATATGTCTTAAACCTCAATGATATGGTTATTAATCGACATATACTGTTACGGATAAAATCCGATTGATTTCAGTTGGCAATTTTCATTGGATTTCAACAACATGCTACAATTTTGAAGTTATCTGCTGAAATAAATTAGAGTTTAAGCAAAAAACCTTAATTAGTCTGATACTTAAGTAAACCATACTGAGGGAACGAAGAAATACGCTATATTTCCAAAATTTCCGGGAGCTTCCGCATTATGCGGGGTGCAAAGTACTTTACACATTTTGTCTCGGATAGTAGAGTGCCAAGATCGTAGTCTGTGGTACCCAGATTCGAGTCCCAACTGTGCCAAAGTTGATATTTAACTCCACTAATGCCATCTTGCCCGTCGGTCAGAAAGGGGCCATCGTTGGTCTTTAAAAATCACCGTCCGTTGGATGGGAAAATAAGCAGTGACCTCTTGAAAATGACTATGACTGAAATGTCTACACAATTGAAGGAAATGCAACATCAAAATGAAAAGCTTAAAGCTGAGAATAATATGATGAATACCGAAATCATGAACTTAAATGGAAAGTAAATGATTTAGAGCAATATAGTAGGAATAAAAATATAGAAATAGTTGGAATACCAGAAACACCCAAAGAAAATATGTCTGAAATAAATAACCTCTATTGCTCGAGAACTACAGGTTGAAACAAAACAACTTTGATATACAAGCTATACACAGAGTGCCAACTAAGAATAAACGAAAGATTAAACCCATAATTGTTCAGCTTCCTTCCAGAAAAATTAACGAAAATTGGATAAATTGTTGGAAGGCAAAGAAGAATTTAAATGCCAAAGACATACATCATTCCTTTCCAGACAGCAGAGTGTTTGTAAATGAATATTTAGCACAAAATAACAAACAGTTACTTTATGAACTGAAGAAAATACAGAGAGAAAAAGGATACAAATATGTATGGGTTAAATATTCTAAACTTTATATTCGCCAAAATAAAAGGTCTAAAATATTTAGAATTAGAAATGTTGATGATTTTAATTTATTGAATGGTTAATACTGAAATTTATTTTGTTTAAGTAAACTTTATTGAGTAACAATATTGCTAATATAATTTTAGTTTAAATTCGGAGATGAATCTTGATCTCAATACTGATATTTCAGATTCTAGATATAAAGTTCATAAAATAGAGAATGTTTATGAAAGAGGATTATATGGAATTATATTATAATGGGCAATATAAGAAGAATGAGAAAACATTTTGACCATTTCTTGCTTTATTTAAACCTAGTAGAATTTAACCCTGAAATAATAATCCTAACAGAAATTTGGATATCTGATGATGAATTGCAATTATATACGATACCTGGTTATAAAATATATCATAAATGTCAAAATCAAATGAGATGGAGGACTAATTATTTTTCTGAAATAATATATTACGGTATTCGAAATTAATACTAATTTTATTAGTGCTGATATGCTGGAACTTAAATTTAAATTGAATAATTTAGTTTTTATATTAATAGCATTTTATAGACTACATTTATACACTATGCAAATTTTTATTAATAAATTAGAAAATAAATTAGAAACTGTTAATAATAATAATGTTATATTATTAGGAGATTTTAACATTGACTTAAAAGGTAATGATAGTTTACACATAGTTTTACACATAGTTTTACACATGAATATTTTAGAGTAATTCTCTCAAATGGTTTTAGGCAATGTCATGAGGAAATTACTAGAGAAAAATCAAAAACATGTCTTGATCATGTATTTATCAGAAGTATTGCTGCATATAATGTAAATACTTGTATCATTAAGCTGCACATTACTAATCATTATTTCATAGGTTTAAACATTCAGTCCGCAATGAACAAAACTATAGTTAGTTTAAAAGAAATACGTAGGACAAATTTTACAAAACTTAAGAAATATTTGAAGGACAAAGACTGGAATGAAGTTGAAATAGAAAAAGATATCAATAAATCTTTCAAAATGTTTTTATTACAATTACAAATTTTAATTGAAAATTCAAATTACACTATGCAATTAAAACGAAAACAAAATAAACTGAAACCTTCGATGACCGATGGACTTACACAATCTATTAAAAAAAGAAATAATTTGTACAAATTACGGAAAATTCAGCCTTTTAATACTGATTTAAATAATTATTTTAAAAAGTATCAAAATTTACTATTAAAACTGATCAGAGAAACAAAGTCAAATTATTATACCAAAAGATTATTAGACAAATATGACAATGTAAAGCAACACTGGAGTATAATAAATGAATATCTGAAAGGAAGCAACATATACAACTGATTCCAATAGAAATAAAAATAAATAATACTATATATTCTTCTATTTATAATCCGATTCTATTAGCTGAAAAGTTTAATAATTATTTTACGGAAATAATAGGAAACTTTATAACCGAATTTCCAGACTACTCTGAACAGGAAAAGGATAGGATATCTGTTTCAGTAAATTCGATTTTCATAGATTACTTAACAGAATACGAAATTAATGAAGTAATTTCTTCTTTGCAAATAGGAAAGGCGACGGGAGCAGATTGATATATCTGTGGAGATAATTAAAGAAATCAAAAATAATATTTCTGCTATTTTATGTCATCTCTATAATTTATCTTTGCATTCTGGATATTTTCCAACATTTTTAAAAATTCAACTATAATGCCTGTTTAAAAAGGTGGCAAACATTTAGATATTAATAATTAGAGACCAATAGGTTTATTGTCGGTATTTTCAAAAACATTTGAAAAGCTAATTAAAAATAGACTTGTAAATTTTCTTGACAGAAATAATTTTTTTTTTTCAAAAAATCAGTTTGGTTTTAAGGAGAGGCATTGGAACAGAAGATGCTATATTAAAATTAACATCGTAAATCTACAGTGCAATAAATAAAAATTTAAAAACAGCTGTAATATTTTTGGATATGAAGAAAGCATTTGACTCAGTTTCACATGACATATTATTGTATAAACTTGAAAAAGCAGGAGTTCGAGGGAGAATTTTATTATGGTTTCAGACTTATTTAAAACATAGAACTCAAAAGGTTAAAATAAGGAATTTTTACAGTGGTGAAAAGATAATTAAATATAGCGTTCCACAAGGGTCTGTATTAGGTCCAATATTATTTAATATTTTTATAAATGATCTTTGTAACCTTGAACTAAAAAGAGATTTAATAGCTTTTGCTGCTCTGATATATACAGCAACTACTAAAAATATTTTGATTGAAAAAATAAATCAAGATTTATGGAAAATCAGAAAATGGTTTATGAAAAATAAATTGTCTCTAAATGTCAAAAAAAGAAATATATATATTTTCGATTGAAAAAAAATCAAAGAGAAATTTTGAAAATGAAATTGTTTTATCGTACACTTCAATGTATCGGCACTGATTGTTCATGCAAGCCACTACAAGGTGTTGAGTGCTATAAATACTTAGGAGTACATATTGATAGTAAACTAAATTGGAATAAACACATTGATATTTTAATAAGTTAACTTAATACTATAATACTACAATTATTTTATATCAGATATTTTTTAAATATTACACTTCTAAAACTAATTTATAATGCATGGGTTAAATCTCATTTAACATATGGATTACTTTCTTGGTGTGGAGTATATCTCAGCAATATTAAACCATTAATTAAAACTCAAAATAGAATAATTAGATGCATTTTAAGGAAAAGAAGATATGATAGTGTTAGACACTTTTATGGTGAATTGCATATATTACTTTTAAGAAAATTATACATATACAATATCATTATATATCTTAAAAAGCACTGGACTGAAAGTGATATTAGACATATAAATTATAATACAAGAATAGCTCAACACGTTAATCTTACTTTACCTCTTCCTAAAAAAACTGTTATACAAAGACATTATATATATTTAGCACCAAAAATATTTAGTAATTTACCTGGTAACATAAATAAATTCAACTATTTAAACCTATAGTAATTTCAACAGACCTGAAATTCTTATTGAAATATACTATAGATCATCGTATTATTTTAATGTCATAAAAAGGATATTTTACAGATATATTTTATTAACTAAAAGAAAGACTCAAAGGTTATTTATTTTGAAAACTTTCTATCGAATTCATTTTTGAATTTTCAATAAGTTACTATCCGTTCCTACTCTATTAGTAGGGGAGGGGGTTGACAAAATAAGAAGGGTGTCAAGTTCGTAATCCGCAGTTCTCAGGTTTTAGTTCCAACTGGGCCTTTGTCGAGAAAATTCTATGCTCAATCTCGTTTAACACTCAGTAAGAAATGGGACACCGATGAGCTTGGAAAAAGGTTTTATGCCGCATTAACAACTGCGGCAATCATGCGCCAAACAATAGACAAAATTAAGAATAAAAGACATGAAACCTACAGCCAAAAATTAAAAGAAAAAGACAAACAAAAACCACGAATGTATAAATATCAGGAATACATAAATACAGAAAGTAAAATAAACTCAGATGTTAAAAACACGGAAGTAAAAATACAAATTACCAAAAACAACAAAAAGAGTAAAATCAAAGTCGCTTGAAATAGCTATTATATGTTTAAAAAAGGAAAACGGGTGGTAAAAAGCAATGATCAGATAAAAGATGTCCGAGTATAAGAGGCTCAGACATAAAATCGTGAAAGGTAAAATACATGCGTCGCTCACAGGTAAAAGAGACAATGAATTGAAATATGTTTTACAGTTAAAATGGTGTCGCAAAACTCACACTTAGTTCGTCTCCTGCTCGTAGAAGAAAGGGTAATAAAGAAACGACGTAAGCATCACCGATCTTCTCACCGAATCCCTGACAGAATCGTTCCAATGCTGCCATAAGTCCAGATATGGAGCCGGACAGGGGTATGGATGACACGCAGCAGTGTCTGCCAAGTCATTAGACCTGATGTCGACGCGACCGGGTACCCAACAGAAGAGAATGGTGGTGGTGGATGCCAGATAATCCACCACCACCATCCAAGTTTATGATGGATCTTGGAAAGAACAAGGTGAGACCGAGGTCTCACCGATATCAAACCCTGTAGTAAGCTAAGCGAGTCAGTGCAGAGAACACACCAACAATGAGGCTTAGCTGCCACATGGTCCAAGGAGAGGATGATAGTGTGCAACACTGCAGTGGGATCTGGTCTGCAATGATTGCATCACAGCAGACCATGGTGGATCCAACTGATGAGCTGGACTTCTAATCATCCGTGAAGACAGGCAAGAATTCTGCGTGTGCAGAAAAGTGGCTGGAAAAGATATGTCAGAAACAGTCCGGTATAAAGGCATCCCCCATCCTACAAAGAGAAAAATCACCGGAAGGGCAACTAGTGAGCCACGGGGAATGACTCAGGTGTCGACTGTGCAAACTCTATTGAGACTGGTGAGGATGTCTCTGAGGTTGCCTTGGACAACAAACTGAAAAGACGAATGGCACTCAGGCAATTAGTGTAAAGCATTTCCCACTTAGGACTTAAAACGAAATCTCATGTGGGATAGCCTGGTAGGGAGAGTAACTAGGGATAACTGCTGATGGCGAAGAAATAAAGATGATTCATCAGTCTTAATGTAAACACTCTGGACTGGTGAGTTATGGAAGACTACTTTGCAAACACAGAGTCCAATACCTTCATCACCGAATCCTTGGCGGAATCATACACCTAGGATTCCTAGTCCTTGATGATGTTGAATGCCTGCATGACTTGGACCTGAGATGATGCACGTATAATGAAAACGTCCATTTCCGTTCGAAGATGAGATCGAGAAACTTGGTCTCCAGCACAACTGGAATGATGTTATCTATAAGCTGTAGCACGGGGTCCAGATAAGAATTACACTAGCAAAAGTGCCCACAAGCGGTCTTCTGTGGGGAAAACAGAAACCCGTTGCTGACCGCTCCTACCATGAGATTGTTCAGGGGAATTTGCAGTTGTCGTTCAATGACCCTTATGCTGGACAAGAGCAAAATATACTAAAATCATCCACATAGAGGGCATTGCTTACAATTGGGAGAAGCTGTCGAGTAAGAGAATTAATCTTAGCAGCAAAAAGCGAAACCCTCAAGACAGCCCTGTGGTAGCCCCTGTTCTATGGGGTAAGGCCGAAACAAAGTGTTGTCGACCAGGATTCAGAAAAACGAGGAGAAAGTTGGCGATGAAAAATGGCATGTGACCTGGAAGTCAAAGTAGGCAAGATCGTGAAGAATGCTAAATCGTCATGCCATATCATATGCTTTTTCGATGTCAGGTGCTCTTGTTTAAAAATGAATTAATGATAGCCGATTCGAATTGCATCAAGATGGCCAAGAGGAGACCTTGCATACGAAAGCCACACTGAGTGTTGGAAAGAAGATTGTGGTGTTCTTAACACTAGATAAGTCTGACATTTGCCATTCTTTCCGATACAGTGCACAAACAGATTATTAACCTGAAGGGAGTATAATTTGAAGATTCTTGGGATCTTTTCTTGCTTTTCGAGAATGGCTAGATGATAGCCTCCCGCTAAAAGTCCAGAAACCTGTCCTCGAAAATAATGCGATTGAAAAGTTGGAGCTGCCTATCTTTGTTTGATGGTGAGAGGTGTTGAATTTGGCATAATGGAATTTGTCAGACCCGGTAGCAGAAGCACGAGAAGAATGCAGACCAAAGTGGAACTCCTCTGTTGTGAATGGCCTGTGGTAAGGCTCCAGGCCATTCGAGTGGAAGGACAACGGATATCTCTTCTGGGTAGAAAAGCAAGGTGATAAGAAGACGAGGAAGAGATGGAGGAAAACGATTCCCCAGAATGTCGTTAATTGCTTTGGGATCAGGAATTTTCTGTCCATTGTGCTCTGGGATCGATAACAAGTAGGACTTGTAGTTCCCACACATCGTCCAGACTTTTTTATCCATCATGACCTTAGAACTAGTACATAACCTTAGAGTGGGTGATTGAAGATGTAATTTGATCCAATATTCTTTCTGGCACTGGACGAAACAAATTGAAGTTCGAAGAATGTTTGAGGCAGCTGCATCGACAATACCATTCTTCTTCATCTGCACCACTGCAACATTCATTAGCTCCTTAAACATTGACAGAGTGGTGATTAAACTCATATAGTTTGAAGCCACTCTAGTTGGTTTTGATCTAGCCTCCACCGTGGTATGTGTGAAGGATCAGAAGGCCCCCCCACGAGAGATTGTACATAACATCTCTCCTGTGATACATAACCCAGTTAGACAATCACTTCCATAAGGGTTGTCCTCCACCTCCCATGCAAAGAGTGGAAGGATCGGGGTAGAGCAGATGGTGAGGTCAATGGCAGTGAAAGTGAAGGTTGGAAAGTGAAAATATGTATTAACACCTGGGTTAAATAGGGAGAGCAACAAGATCCAGGATCTATTGCTCGAGGACCCCCTCCCTCCCGTTGATGTCAGTACTGCTCGAAAGAGGACTGTGTCCATTGAAGTTCCCTCATGAGAAGGAAAGAGTAGAAGCTGCTGTGAGACAAGGTCATCAAGGTCTTCCTAGAAGGCAATATTTGTGGGAGGAAGATATATAGAGCAAACAATCAATGAAAATCCCATGAAGACATAGATGACTACCACCTCTAGAATGGTGGTGTGGGGTATGACCTGGAAGGGAGAATGATTATTCATGAGGATGGCGATATCCCCACGTGCAGCACCAACTCCATCCTGGTCCAGGTGAACTAGTGAAAAGTTCCAGGTCATTGGATCTGTGACTGGCTGCACGTAAGTCTCTTGCAGGCACACAGCAGGTGGACTTATGTGCTCAAAGGAGAACCTTGATGACCTCAAGATTACTCTTGAATCTATGACAATTTCATTGTAGGAGTATAGCCCTCTTAGGACTTAGAAAAATGGGCAGAATGAATTTCTATTCAAATTAACTGCTGCAGAGGACCGTTTAATGAATAGGGGACCTTCTGTATCCCTATCATCGGAATCATCTGAGGGACACGGATTGGTGACTTCCTTACGAATATGATTCGATTCGAATTCTTCTTTACGAATAGGATTAGATTTTGCTTCTTTGACCCCAGTGGGGACCCTTTAGGTTTGCAAGGTCTGGCTGTCTAAGGAGGAGAAGGAGGAGGCTTTCTAGTGGTGAAAGTGGCAGCTGTTTAGCACGAATGGGAACCGGCATTGGTGTCGAGTTCGACACCAATTTTGGTTCCGCCTGCATGAAGAGGTACTTTGCCGCAGGTAAAAAATATTCAGTAGGTGGTACACTGATATCAGTCCGCACCACCAGAGAAGTCATTGGAACGATGGGCTTTCCAAAACCTGCACTGGCGTAGGAAACCTTGCCAGGTGGACGGGTAATTCACGAGCTTTCTAACCTCAGGAAAAGAAATTTTGTTGATGGTTTTGAGGAATTGTATCTTCTTTTCCTCCTGCTACTTTGGAAGGTCAAGGGAGAATGCCGGATGGTCACCACTGTATTTTACACAGTTTGCCTTTGCTGTGCAGTCATTATCATTGTGATCCTGTCTGCATACATCTGACACTAGAAGTGGCATAAAAGATTTGGTATATATGGCCACACCTCACAGTGAAGGTATCCTGCATTGATGGAAGTTGGCAGATGTGGTGTGTTTAATGTTAAAATCAGTACACAGTGGGTACCATTTTATTTTCACGATGCATCAAAACCTGATGGACTACTGTTACTCCTAGGGTGGAAAGTTATGAGAGTACTTCCTCCTCAGTGACTTTTAGGCCCCCACTCAGATATCACACCCTGAGAGAAATTCAGCGATTTGTGGGGTGTAGTTCCTCCCCACCAATCATCATAATCTTAAGGAGCAGTTCTGAGTGTTTTGAACAAGAGTTCTCAACAAGCAAGTCGTCCGATCATAGGCGCTTGACGGATTTCGGCGAAACACCAAGACTTTCCAAACCTTTGTTTATGAAAAATGGGGAATGTCCCAAATTGCCCGCTCACCGTGAAATGGATGATCAGGAACCAAGAAAACGAAGAAACAGACAAAGAAAATGAATATGAAACAAACATCGAATATGAGGGTGAATAAAAGGTTGATGAGAAAGAAACCTTTCTGCAGACAAGGTAAACTCTAATTCAGTGAACAATTAGCATTTGTTTCAATGTAGTTCCCAATGACAATACAGGTCAAAGGAGCTATTCATGAACTATGGTGATCAGAAGAGGATCTCCGAGCAATTACTAGGATCCTCCTTTCCAAGGACATGCGTCAGTGCGCACGGAAAATTCGCACTGAGGAGCATGACCAGAGCCGACTTACGCATAAGCTAACTAAGCTACAGCTTGGGGTCTCACGATTAAGAGAGCCTCCAAAATTTAACCTTGAAATTTACTGAGTCGCAATTTTTTTTTATATTCAAATTAATCTATTGTGGAAACATTGTTCAACTCTGCTGTACACAGTAGTTATTATATATCAATGCTAGTATAATGTTTTCACCACATCAGTTTCGTATTTAGTTTTTACTATTCCCTTCATTCAGAATAATAATTCATTTCGACTTTCGAAAATTTGGGGCGTCTTAAACTGGTCACAGTTAAGGGACATTCAATGTCCCTTAGCTGTCCGGACCTGGCATGGCCCATTGTGTACGGATGCTGTAACCTCTGCACATTAAAGAGCACGCTGATGGCTTCGATGGAAGGCTTTCATGTGTCTCCTAAGAGCTATTCAGCGAGTCCCCTTCGCCTAACTTCCTCTGAGACCTTGGGATCCTTGTGACCTGATCATTTAGACCAGTGTGTGCAATCAGAGGTAAAACCATAAGAAACCCAACCTAACTCTATTAGTCTACTTCCTAAGGAAAACATTGTTCTTTACAAAACTATTTTTTGCCTTAATTTCAGACTATTTTTATCCTTTTACCGTTGCAACATCAATGATTCGTTTAATAATCTGTCTAGTAAAACAGTTCGGATGAAGAAACCTGTTAAAGCATTACCAGATTTTTGAGAATGTTACAGAGAGTATCTTTGATTCATTTTTAAAGAGATCTTTAAAATGTCTTGTAGAAATCCTGAACTATTCAGGTTTTCATTTAGTTTCTCCCTAAACCTATTATAGTGCTACGAAACACAGTTTTCGGTAAGAACTTAATCGTATCAGCAGAAAGAGAAAAGATTTTAAAATAATCCATTTTGTACAGGAAAACGAAATTCAGTTTTACAAAACACGGTACACCTGCAAAGAAATGGAATAACTGCAACATTAGATGCAAAGAAAACTGTAATGGGCAAGAAACACTCAGCTATAAACAGTATCTTCTCAACAGAGTTCAGGGAATAGGCCACAGGGGTATTTGTGAGTTTCCCTTTTGCAACAGAAATTATACACAGTCGTATCAGAATAATATGACCAACTACCATACATATACTATGGTAGGTGGTCATATTATTCTGATACGACTGTATATAATTTCATGTCTTTTCTTCCGACTGTACGAGTTAATATAAACTCACTCATTTACTTTTATTTCCTTTTACTGTGTAACGTAATGCTGTATATACCTTATGAAGAATCGTATTAATTCCGTTAACTTCGAAACTATTTCCTTTCATGAGTTATTGCATTCGAATCATTCCAGATTGAAACTGATCAAGAGCTATTGCATTCAAATCGTTCGAGATTGATCGAGAGCTATTGAGTCCGAATGGTTCCAGATTGAAACATTCCCATAATTATTGTGTTAGAATCCTACGAGATTAAAACTGATTGAGAGTTATTGCTTTCGAAGTTTTCGAGATTGAAACCGATCAAGGGTTATTGCGTTCGAGATTGAATTCGGTCAATAGTTAATGCGTTCGAATCGTTTGAAACCATTAGATTGTTATTGCGTTCGAATCATGCGATATTGAAACCGATATTGAGTTCGAGACCGACATCGAGAATGAGTTCGACAGATAATGCATTCAGAACTTTTAAGATTGAAACTGTTCGATGGTTATTGCGTTCGAATCGTGCGAGAATTATTGCTTTCAAACTGTTCGAGATCAAAACCGTTCAAGAGCTATTGAGAAACAGACATAAAACTGATGAAGCGTTGAGTGAAATTAGGGAGTTTGTCTCCTCTCGTCTACAGGTAAACTGTTCTCCAGTTTTCGAAAGAAAGTATTCCGTTCTCCATTAGTACTATACTGCTCAAAGTGGAAATAGCAACACCAAGAAGGAATGGAAAGAGAGATATGTAAATTGCAGGAGGCAGTCGGCCATTGGAAATAAGCAAATGATCAAAGTTCGGCAGCGAATGGACAGGTGACACCCAGCTGAACCGTGGATAAATACCAGGTGCTCAGGAGCTCGTATCAAAGCACGACCGACAACGAGATTGTAGTGCATGCTGCGAAAATGTTCAGAACATGCCTTGGAGACACCATCAGCGGGACCCTTATGCTCAATTGACGCCTTCTGAGAGAGAGCATATCGTCGATATACGATATGCAAGAGCTCGGATTGAGCCTTTGAACGATAGCCGGGCGTAATGTAAGAACAGCGCAACAGTAATTCTCGAAAGCTTCGAAAGCAATAACTCTCAATCAGTTTAATCTCGTAGGTTCTCTCGCAACGTTATAGAGCACCAAATGACACCAAGGACAAGCACAGAACTATCATGCTGTACCACCCGACATGGAGATCACATGCTCCGTAGGAGGCCATTCGTAACAACACAACAACAGCACTGCAGAGTGATTTACAGAATGCTAAGTGTACTGTGGTCGCCATGCAAATCATTAGAGAACGATGCAGAAATGAGAATGAGACGTCAAGTCCAGAATCTGCTGTTGAAGAGACATCACTGGTTATACTGTCTCCACTGGTGTCGAGTGAGGCAACATTGGACTACAGAATGCAGGTGAATGTTGTTCATAGACGAGTCCAGATTCTGTTTCAGAATGCCAGACAGCCATTTGTCCGCATGATGTTGGTGTCGTCAACGACATGGAAAGCCTATTCCATTAGCCACTATATGAGACTCTCAGAAGCCAAACTGATCAACTCCACTTTTTGTAAATTTCTCAATTTTAATACCCAAGCACATTATTTTTATGTATTTTTATATCTTGTAATATGGAACCTATATCTATAATATTACTCTACATAATATTTCTTTGTTTGTACATTTCAAGAAAATTTTTAAAATTAAATCTTAGAGAATCATCAATTTTTCTCCACCTTTTATTTTATAGAGTTCATTAGTTTGCATTCTGAGAGGCCCATATTTTATGGCTCCCACCATGGTGGGTGGCATCTCGTATGTCAACCGGATACTTCTGCTCCAAGTTTCTGGCGTGCTAATGGCGAGACGTTACATCGATGACAATGTTATTCCTCTGGCATGAGCTTCCTTACCACCATGCGTATACAGATTCTGCAGCAGGACAATGAAACCACACACACTGCACGTGCAACGACGGACGTGCAGTGTGGGCATTCTCCCATATCCGTCATACCCCGTGACTTGCCGTCCATTAAGCATTTGTGAGATCTTATGTTTGCAGTCTTCGCCAACTCTCTCCGGCGACGAACCTGGCACAGTCGCAACAGCAATTGGATAACCTTTGGAACGCCTTTTCTCAGGACATCATTAACCATCTTAATGATGTAATGCTGAGACATCTACATGCTTGTATAACCGTCCGAGGTGGGCCTACTATGTACTGATGAATCTGTAATGAACGCACGCAGCTTTCGTTCTCATATTCCGTTTTTTTATCATTTGCACATCTACCCTCATTGCTTCCATACTCTTCGGGCGGGGGTGGCTCAGTCGGTAGCGCGCCAGGCTCGTAATCTGTAGTTCCCAGGTTCGAGTCCCAGCTGGGTCAGCGTTGAGATTTATCTCCGCAAAATTCCCCGCCCTGCCCACGGTCAGTAGGGGACACCGATGGGCTTGGAAAGGCCGCCGTCCGTCGGATGGGACGTTAAGCCGTGGCCCCGTGTGCGGGAGAGCCATACCCTGTGCACGTTAAAGAACACGCTGGATGGCTTGACGGGAGGCTACCATCTGTCTCCCAACAGCTGTTCCAGTGGGTCCCCTCCCCCAACCTTCTCTTAGCCTTCGGGGTCCATGTGACCTGGCCATTTAGCCCATGGTGTGCAAAAAAGTGCCGCTCAGAGGTAAAACAACCCAACCCAAAGCTTCCATCCTCTTAGTTTCTGGCATAAACAACACTTCCTTCGCGATGCATCGATTTCCACTTTGAGCAGTGCAACAAGTTTAAGCAAGAAAGAACAACTACATATAGTGATAATGAAATCAAGTTTCCATAATAGAATGAAATGTCAGTACAATGAAATCGAGACGGTGACCAAAATATGTTCGTTATACAGAAATCAAACTAGCGTGATTTGAAAAACGTGTCAAGACAGTTAACTACTTCAAAATAATCATTATCAAATAAATTTACAATGTATTAGAGTTCTTAAAAAAGTTGATAAGTTTTTTAACTGTCTGTTCCCACAAGCATCTCTCCGAGAATTCTTAAATGATTTCGCAACTCTCTGACACATTGTCAGGAATATCTTTCCTTGTCATTGCGAAACGGCGAAGA
This sequence comes from Ryuthela nishihirai, assembly GCA_038380435.1. Taxonomy (NCBI): domain Eukaryota; kingdom Metazoa; phylum Arthropoda; class Arachnida; order Araneae; family Heptathelidae; genus Ryuthela; species Ryuthela nishihirai. The sequence goes on along the minus strand of JAWZYU010000029.1, from coordinate 15,339,950 downwards.
TTTCGAGCGATATTCGCTGCTAATTACGATTCTAAACTAAGTATCGAACTTAATTAAAACATTAACTTAAATTTAACGAATGACAAAATAGGACGCGTGGGTTGGAACTGCTTTGAAATAAATTTTTGCTCGAAACTACCGTTACTTAGAATGTAATAAAGGCAGACTCTCTTAGATCTCGATGTTTGAAAATACCCTTTTATGCTAGGAACATGGGGCAACGCCACTTAAAAGAGTTATGCTGGCACGTGTAGAGAGCATGTATGTCACGCAGTGAGATTGGCGGGGCGGGGGTGGCTCAGTCGGTAGCGCTCCAGGCTCGTAATCTGTAGTTCCCAGGTTCGAGTCCCAGCTGGGTCAGCGTTGAGATTTATCTCCGCAAAACTCTCCGCCCTGCCCATGGTCAGTAGGGGACACCGATGGGCTTAGAAAGGCCGCCGTCCGTCGGATGGGACGTTAAGCGGTGGCCCCGTGTGCGGGAGAGACATACTCTGTGCACGCTAAAGAACACGCTGGATGGCCTTGACGGGAGGCTACCATCTGTCTTCCAACAGCTGTTCCAGTGGGTCCCCTCCCCAACCTTCTCTGAGCCTTCGGGGTCCATGTGACCTGGCCATTTAGCCCATGGTGTGCAAAAAAGTGCCGCTCAGAGGTAAAACAACCCAACAACGCAGTGAGATCGGCAAAAATATGTGCCTGGCAACCTGATTCGTAGTGCTGGAATTGGTCAGATATAGTGAAATGTCAACCACAATAACGAAATATTCAGTAAATGGCAACTTTTTTCTGACTCCAGCCAATTTACTATCTATCGCTAGGTAAAAAATATGTCATTTTAACGAATACCATTATAGCGAAAATATCATCTTAACGAAATAAATATTTATCCTGGTACAAAACAAAAATGACCAATGTAACGATATTTTTGAAAAGAAAACCCTTAAACAACATTTACAATGTACATTTTATCATCTGGTAAACACTGCAATGACAGTGGGCAACACATTTTCATAAAAGCCATGCCTCTGAGATAAAAGGCCATGCCTTAAAGATTTCAAGGTGTTGAACACGAATATGACAATGAAAATACAAAATTGGCTACGATTTCTAACAAATCCGCAATAGTTTCATATAGAGTAATACTTACATATGGCATGTATCGGTAAAACTCCGCTTCTACTTCCGACGTCGCTTTACCCATCGCTTGTACAGCTGCTCAGGATCATCCCTGGCGAGTGTCCAACAGTAGTCAGCTAACATTGAAGTGGACCAGTTACCTGGTATCATTTCTCCATCGCTGCAATGTCCTGGTGAAAACGTTCACCGTGCTCATCACTAACCATGCCGCAGTTGTCAGGGAAGAAACCTAAGTGGGAATGGAAAAAATGGATCTTTAAGGACATATTTCAGCCGAGTTTGTGATGCAGAGACAACATGTTCTTAACCAGTTTCTTGTAGTCTCCCCTGACATTCCCGAGGAATTTAGTTGACACCAGACGAATCGCGTCCCAAGGCTTTTTCTCGTCACCCTGAAGCAGGCTGTCGAACATCTGGTCTCTGAACAATTTGCGAATCTGAGGACCCACAAAAATTCCCTCTTTAATTTTCGCTTCATTGAGTCAAAGGAATTTGTCAGCCAAGTACTTGAAAGATGATGCAGTCCGGTCCATAGCTTTTACGAAGTTTTTCATCACACCGAGTTTGATGTGTAGGGACAGTAGCAGGATTTTGTGCATTTCTGCCAGTGCTGGATGTTTCACATTTTACTCGGCGACCTTCAGAGATTTCTTCCGCCAGTTTCTCTTCACATAGTGCAAAGTCTTTTCTCGGCTGTCCCATTCACATAAGAAACAACAGTACTTCGTATATCCCAGCTTCAGACCCATCAACAGAGTTTATTCATTTGAGTCATTGAGTTAACTTCAAGTCACAGCAGAGTCATCATTTGAGTTACCTTCAAGTCACAACAGAGTCATCATTTGAGTTACCTTCAAGTCACAACAGAGTCATCATTTGAGTTACCTTCAAGTCACAACAGAGTCATCATTTGAGTTACCTTCAAGTCACAACAGAGTCATCATTTGAGTTACCTTCAAGTCACAACAGAGTCATCATTTGAGTTACCTTCAAGTCACAACAGAGTCATCATTTGAGTTACCTTCAAGTCACAATATAGATGTCAGTCATACTTGCTGTATTGAAGACAGTTCAACAGCTGTTTTAATTTGTCATAAATTTCTTTCTTGTAGACAGCGTGTCCGACTGGAATGGATGGAAGTCGATTTCCATTATGCAGCAAAACCGCCTTGAGACTCAATTTTCAGGAGTCTATGAATAGTTGCCATTCTTGAGGGTAATGTTTAATTCCGAGGGCATTCATCAGACCACCTACATCGGAGCAGAACACAAGGACATCTTCCTTTCTGAAGTAAGGTGTAAACTGCTCATCACGAGTTCGAAACAAAGTCACTCGGACATTTTCCTTGGAAAATCCATTGTTTGCGTCTTTCTTCCATTGTTTACGTCTTTTTTCCATTGTTTACGTCTTTCTTCCATTGTTTACGTTTTCTTCCATTGTTTACGTCTTTCTTCCATTGCTTAAGAATTTCTTGGGAAGATTCCATTGTTTACGTCTTGATCCAAGTAACTCTGCCTTGGACAGCTCTAGATCGCGAACAAGATCGTTCATTTTTTCTTCGTTTGGGAATGTTTGGCGGAGATGACGCACTGTGTGGCAGACGTATGGATCATCATTAGACACTGAAGGCTGCGGAGAACCCGACGTTGGTTTACCTCCTTCCTCATCGTCTGAATCGATGGAAAATTCTTTTGGAGGTTCGGGAACGAGAAGGCCTTCAGCATGCGAAACTGGTCGGAGAGCAGATTGTATATTTGGTACGTTAATTTCTACTTTTTTTTCCTTGTGATACCTCCAGAAACAGGTGGAATCATGCAGAAGCAATAGTCATTTGCGTGATTTCTTGGATCTCTCCAAACCATAGGAACAGCTAATGGCATCGCCATTTTTTCCCCTTTCAGCCACTTCAGAAGATTTCTTGCAAGGTGTACTGCAGCATTTATGTGTGGGACACAAACCTTGTCCTGGTCTCCGATTTTGCATCCAAAATAAAATTCATACGTTGTTTTCACTATTGGAGTGATGGCCCTTTTCTGGTCAATACTACACCAACATTGTGTTGTCCAAAATAGTTAAGGATATGAAGGAGCAGCAGTCCAACAACAAGCGTGTCAAGTGCTCTCCTTTACGGCTATGCTGTGCTCGCAAAACACGACACGTTACGGCCTATCTGCAGCAGGAAAAAATTCAAACAGGCACCACATCCTACGTATTCACCCGATCTTGCATTATGCGATTTTTGATTGTTTCGAAAATTTATAAATGAACTTGCTACGATGCATTTTTTAAGGGTATAAGATATTGCAAAATGCGTTCATTCAGAGTTGCGGAGTATTGCACTACAGGAGGTACCACCAAGCGTTCCATAAGTGGTGGATGAGCGTTGAGATTTATCTCCGCAAATTTCCCCGCCCTGCCCACGGTCAGTAGGGGACACCGATGGGCTTGGAAAGGCCGCCGTCCGTCGGATGGGACGTTAAGCCCTTGGCCCGTGTGCGGGAGAGACATACCCTGTGCACGTTAAAGAACACGCTGGATGGCATTGACGGGAGGTTACCATCTGTCTCCCAACAGCTGTTCCAGTGGGTCCCCTCTCCCAACCATATCTGAGCCTTCGGGGTCCATGTGACCTGGCCATTTAGCCCATGGTGTGCAAAAAATTGCCGCTCAGAGGTAAAACAACCCAACCCAACCCATAAGTGGTGTAGACGTCTGCATATTTGCATACATGCTGGAGGGTAAAGGACAGCAAATGTTTTGTTGAAGTAAGTGCAACAGTTTTTGTTTTGCAGATGCATACCAAGTACTGTTTGAATGCCCCTCGTAAAGGCATGAAGATTAATGGAATTAATAAGCACATTACATATACTCCGGATATTGATCTATTTTTAGTTGATTATGTTTAACTTATTCCAAAAAATTCCTTTTTTCAATTAAATATGAAAATTTTGATTAATTTTCTCATTGGTGTGTGTTATTCACATATTAATATAACGTGTTTATTTCATTTCACTATTCATCAATCATTTGAAAATCAAGCAACGATAGCCTTCTTTCTCCAGATAACCATTTAATTGATAGATTAGAGATTCTGACAGCATAAATTAAAAAGACAGTGAAAGTATTAATTACTCGGAACTTTCTCCAGTTGGTCCCTGAAAATTTTTAACAAATTCAGTTCTAAAGCTTTTGCTTGTTTTTAAAAGCAAATTTATTACATTTTGTTTCATTCCACCATTTTAATAAATTGGATAAATATATTTAATCGGATAAATATATTTACTTTTAAAGTTTTTAAGCTGTTAGCATCAATTAGAAGAATCTGTAGCATCCAGGAGATAATAATAATAAATCCTAGTATCCAGGAGATAATAATAATAAATCCTGGTATGCAAGGAATACTAGGGCGATGTCCCCATTTACAAAGAACAGTTCCTGGATTAAAGGCTCTGTCCCGACGAATAGATATCCCCGGAAGTGTCCCCACAATTCGGTTTCATATATTATATATTTTCAGATATATATACAGAGTGATTCAAAACTTATCGTTCAAATTTCGTGGGGAGGTAGGGAATACGTCAGGAAACCGATTTCACATAGGAAAGAATGTCCGCAAATGTACGCATGCGTATGTAGAGGGCGCTGTGTGTACCCAACCAGTGTACAGCTCGCCCGACCACTCCCGCTGTCATCAGTGTACGAGCTGACTTACTAGTGATAAGATGAATCGTTTTACGCATCAAGAGCTAGCGGATATGCATCTCGCATATGGGGCAGCTGGCGAAAGCGGCCGCCGAGCTAGGCAAAGGCAAGTTTACGAAGACCGATACCCCAACAGAAGAATACCGCAGCATCAAATGTTTGCACGTGTGCATCGCAATCTGCGCGAACGTGGTTCATTGCGAAGCAACATGCAGGATACGGGGAGAAGACGACTGACACGGACTGTCAACGTCGCAGAACAAGTCCTACAGTCCATCGAAGATAATCTGAATACCAGCACACGAGCTATTGCTCAGCAGCTTGGGGTCTCTCAGTCAGCAGTGTGGCGGATACTGCACGAGGAACGTGTGCATCCTTACCATCTGCAAAGGGTGCAGTTACTGCATCCTGACGATTATCCGAAGCGTGTGGAATTTGCACAATGGTTCATGCAGAAAGGTGCCGTGGACCCGTTTTCCAGCTTCTGTTCTTTTTACAGATGAAGCTTCATTCACTCGTGAAGGTGTGTTCAATACACACAATTCACATGTGTGGGCTTACGACAACCCGCATGGTACGAGAAGTCACGCTGCGCAACATCGTTTTGCCGTAAATGTGTGGGCTTTAATCATTGGTGACTGTTTGTTGGGACCTTACTTGCTACCGCCCCGATTGGAGGGCCGGAAATACCTAATATTTCTCGAGACAGTGTTATCGACTTTTCTGGGCGCTGTTCCTGCGCATATCCGCCGAGATATGTGGTATCAACATGACGGGGCTCCAGCCCATAGCACTATTGTTGCGCGTGATTACCTGAACCGAACATTCGGAGCTCGATGGATCGGTAGAGGTGGACTGATCGCTTGGCCACCCAGGTTACCTGATTTATCGTCCATGGATTTCTTTTTGTGGGGGGCCATGAAAGACCATGTGTACGAAACCCCCGTCGACAGTGAAATGGACCTTGTTGCACGAATGTCCGTGATATGCTAGGCGTTTTTGAAAATATTCGGCGGTCAATGCAACGGCGCTGTGAATCCTGTGTCCGTGTAAATGGTCGCAATTTTGAGCACCTACTGTGAACCTGTACTTTACCTTGTTGGAATAAAAGTCACATTCGTTACCACTTAACTGTACTGTTTCCTTGTGTTCACTTTACTTGTCCATTTTGTTCATGTAGATGACGTTTGCGGACATACTTTCCTATGTGAAATCGGTTTCCTGACGTATTCCCTACCTCCCCACGAAATTTGAACGATAAGTTTTGAATCACCCTGTATATATTTCAGATATATATTTAATATTAAATTGATTCTACTCCTTGAAAAAGCATTTAGTGGTTAAATAGTAGTGGCAATACTGTTAAAACAATTCGGTCGCAATTACAGTAGGTGACTAAAATATTGAGGCCAGAATCATCATCGTAATGATTCTGGTATCCGTGCAGACACCAAGAGAGAATTAATATTTCATTTTTTGCTGACATCATCGCGTGCCTTATAGTTTCTGACGGCTTAATTACTATTCAAGTTGTTAAGTTTTGTCTATGTTCTATAGTTTTTGGTACCCTGTAATACGGGGCGGGGGTGGCTCAGTCGGTAGCGCGCCAGGCTCGTAATCTGTAGTTCCCAGGTTCGAGTCCCAGCTGGGTGAGCGTTGAGATTTATCTCCGCAAAATTCCCCGCCCTGCCCACGGTCAGTAGGGAACACCGATGGGCTTGGAAAGGCCGTCGTCCGTCGGATGGAACTTTAAGCCGTGGCCCCGTGTGCGGGAGAGCCATACCCTGTGCACGTTAAAGTACACGCTGGATGGCCTTGACGGGAGGCTACCATCTGTCTCCCAACAGCTGTTCCAGTGGGTCCCCACCCCCAACCATATCTGAGCCTTCGGGGTCCATGTGACCTGGCCATTTAGCCCATGGTGTGCAAAAAAGTGCCGCTCAGAGGTAAAACAACCCAACCCTGTAATACCCCAGATACTTAACTGACAGGTCCCAAATTCGGAACACGGGTTTCCCTTATTTAATCCTATGTGGGGTTAAAAATTTGAATCTTAACCCGTAATAGGACATAGTTTAGAACATCGAACGGCTTTGCGAATGTGAGAGACCTTGCAACGGTGCAGCATCTGGCATTGCTCTTCAGTGACTTCCTCAGCTTGTGAATGAAGAAATCAACGGAAAAAACCGACGGAGGAGAATTTCCCTTTCCATCCAAAAGAAAGAATTTTTTCAAAGTCGAATAGTATGGACAGATGAGAAATCACATATGAAAGTGTGGGGCGTCAATGCTTTCTCGGAAGTAAAACAAACTTTCTTGTCTCTTGTGAAATCTTTAGTACAGCGCTTGTCAGAGATGAAAATATTTTATAGAAAAATTCATTCGTGCGAAAAATAGCAACAATAATAGTGAGTTTTGTTAATTAATCGACATTTTTCAAGTTTTATTTTGTGCTACTTGACATTAAGCTAGTTCACACTGAATGGACACTTGCCCCTCACAACAGCAGCCAGAAGTCTTGGTAAGGACTCAATGAGGTGTTGAAAACACGAATGTCGTATTGCCACCCATGAAGCGAGGATCGCCTGTCGTACAGCATCTACAGTTGCCGGTGGGTGTTGGCGGGCTCGAGCATATCTTTTCAATTCGTTCCACAAATTCTCAAAGGGGTTGAGGTCTGGCGATCGAGGGGCCATTCAAGTGTGGCAAACTCACTTGAATGCTCCTGGAGCCAATTGGTCGCCACTAGGGAAATATGCGATGTGGCGCTGTCCGGTTGAAAGATGGCGTCCTGGTACGGAAAGAGAATCGTTACGAAAGCGTGTAAATGTTTGGCGAGGTTGTTCACATACCTTGAGCAGGTGACGGAGATTTCGACAGATACGAGGGACCCCAAGGATAGAATTATTCATGTAAGTCTAAAATTACCATATAAGTATCACATTTCTAGAATAAATTTCTACATGTTTAATTTTAAAGGCATGAAAATTAATGCAACTGCTATGCATACAAAAATCCAGAAACATTTTTCTTTCTAGTGAGTAATATGTATGAAGATCGACATAATTTTGAAATAACCAGTAATATGTATAAAGATCGATATAATTCTGAAGTAACGATGTAAATGCACCACAAACTGCTACACCGCCTCCACCTGCCTGTACGACCCTACCTTGGCAAGCTTGGTCCATCGCTTCGTGTGGTTTACACTCCTGTGATTACTTCGTGTGGTTTACACTCGTGTGATTACTTCGTGTGGTTTACACTCGTGTGATTACTTCGTGTGGTTTACACTCGTGTGATTACTTCGTGTGACACAAGCACCTCCCATCGGTGTAATAGAGTTGAAATCGCGATTCTTCAGATCAGATGACGTGTTTCCAGTCCTCTGCACTCCAGTTGCGATAGCCCTTTGGAAACTGCAACCTAATCTTTCGGTGTCTTCCGGTCAACAAGGGCATACGATATGGACGTCGACTGCCATATTCTATTTTTTCCATAGTACGATGGATAATTTATGTGCATAAGCTTGTGGATGCGCCTTCATTTAATTCCGATGTTATCTGCTTCATGATAGCCGTTCGATTGCTTGTAATGATGCAGGACACAGTCTGTGCTCAACTTGAGAGTCAATTGCAAATTTATGTCCACATTTCTGCTGTTGGTCGAAAGTTGTTTAGTATTTCATGTAGTCTGGATATACATGTGCAATGATCTGATTTGGAAATCTCAACCGTTCAGTAGTTGCAATGATTAAACAACCTGTCTTCCTCGCACCTATTATCTGGACATGATCAAACTCACGTCACTGCCTTTACCCATGATTACTTTTCCTTGACTGGTTTCCAATGCGTAGAGACCTGCTTTATTTATAGGCATTGCCAGTTTCAGCTTCCCATGTGACTGTACGCGATACTTATGCTTTGCATATTGTTATCTGAATGAGGCTTCAGAAGGAGGGGGAGACCTAGGATGCGGTGGGCAGACAATGTCAAACAGGACCTTGTTAGAATTGGTGTGCAGTGGCCGGATGCAGCTGATGTAGCTCAGGACAGATATGCTTGGAGAATTAAACTGCGTGGTCTGGTTGGACCTCCGTAGCCCATGGCTGCTTGAGGATGATGATGATGATGATGATGATGATCTGAATGCACATAATAATTTGTCCATTCAGTGTATGTATAAAATATGTTCTATATTACATACCAATTTTATAAAAACTGTATTATTACTTTTCAACATACTAATTTTATAAAAAGTCAATCCTTCAGAGAATGAATTTTCAGAAGTCCTTGATCTTTTTATTTAAATTTGACTGCCCTAATTAAAAATCAATTCTTCAGATGAAATTTGCAAAGTTCTCGGATCATCTTCTTTAAATAACATTGGGCAACATAAAAAGGCTTTGAAATTAAAATAGCCAATCTTTACTAATTTCGAGGTGATCAATACGAAAATGACAATAAAATTTGTCGATTGGCTCTTGTTTAGGAGAGACAGAGATGGTCATGTATAAATGACTCAGTCTCCATTGAGTACATAGGTAACCATTTCACAACGCTGTATTTTAAACTCCAGATTGCAAAATATTGCCTTGTATTGCATCAACCCCCCATACACACAACTCCCGAGGTATTGCATCATTGTCTGATGCAATGTAATTGAGTCATGACATCGCGAACAAAAGATGATGCATTCGTTAGTTGTAAGCGACGTCTCCTGGGGTGAACAAGTCTTTTGAGCGACTCCCATTTACCCCTGAATCATAAGTACAACACAAGTGATCCATGCAGTATTAATCCAGCAGAAATGATGCCTCGTAACTGTGTTAATGGTGGAGATATATTTTGTTACATTTGCGGGGAAATGACGTTTGCAAGCTAGAAAAGAGCCATTACTCCAATAGCAAAAGCAGCGTATGAGTTCTATTTTGGATGGAAGATCAGGAACCAGGGCAAGGCTTGGACTTCACACATATGTTGCAGTTCATATGCAAGAAATCTTCCGAAGTTGCTGAAAGGCGGAAAAGTGTCGATGCCGTTTGCAGTTCCTAAGGTTTGTAGAGAGCCAAGCAATCATGCAATTGACTGCTACTTCTGCATGGTTTCACCTGTTTCTTGAGGCATCACAAGGAAAAAGATGTGGACAATAGAGTACCCGAATATACAATCTGCTCTCCGACCAGTTTCGCATGGCAAAGGCCTTCCCGTTCACGAACCTCCAAAAGAATTTTCCATCGATTCAAGATGAAATCTCGATTTCCGACTCATCGATTCAGTCGATGAGTTGGGAGGCAAACCGACGTCTGGTTCTCCACAGCTTTCAGTGTCTAATGATGATCCATACGTCTTCCACGATGCGTCATCTGCGGCACACATTCTCATCACAGAAGAAATGACCGATCTTGTTTGCGATCTGGAACTGTCCAAGGCCAAAGCAGAATTACTTCGATCAAGACTTAAACAATTGAATCTTCTGAAGAAAAATGTTCCAGTGACTTCGTTTCGAACTCGTCATGAACAGTTTGCGCCTTATTTCAGAAAGGAAGATGGCTTTGTGTTCTACTCCGAAAGTTCCTGGACTGATGAAGACCTCGGAATTAAATATGACCCTCATGAATGGCGACTATTCATTAAACTCCTCGAAATTGAGTCTTAAGGCGGTGTTGCTGCATAATGCAAACCGAATTCCATCCCTTCAGATCGGATATGCTGTCTACATGAAAGAAACCAACGACAACCTAAAACAGTTGTTAAACTGTTTTCAATACAGCAAGTATGGCTGAAATCTTTGATGTGACTTGAAGGTAGTGGCTCTGTTGATGGGTCTGCAGCTGGAATATGCGAAGTACTGCTGTTTCTTATGTGAATGGGACAGCCGAGCAAAGACTTTGTGCTACGTGAAGAGAAACTGGCCTCAGAGGAAATCTCTGAAGGTCGGAGAGAAGAATGTGGAACACCCAGCACTGGCAGAAATGCACAAAATCCTGCTACCTTCTCTACACATCAAACTCGGTGTGATAAAAAATTCGTAAAAGCCATGGACCTGACTGCATCAGCTTTCAAGTACTAGGCTGTCAAATTCCCTCGATTGAGCAAAGCGAAAATTAAACAGGGAATTTTGTGGGTCCTCAGATCCGCGAGCTGTTCAGAGACCAGATGTTCGACAACCTGCTTCAGGTGACGAGAAAAAGGCTTGTGACGCGTTTCGTCTGGTTTCAACTAAATTCCTCCGGAATGTCAGGACAGACAACAAGAAACTGGTTAACGACATGTTGTTTATGTATCATAAACTGGTTACAATATGTCCTGAAAAATCCACTTTCTCCATTCCAGTTAGATTTCTTCCCCGACAACTACGGCATGGTTAGTGGTGAGTACAGTGAACGTTTTCACCATGACATTGCAGCGATGGAGAAACGATACCAGGGAAACTGGTCCATTTCAATGTTGTCTAACTACTGTTGGACGCTCGTCAGAGATGATTCTAAGCAGTTGTGCAAGCGACGGGCAAAGCGACGTCGGAAGTAGAAGCGGAGTTTTACAGATACATATGTACCTATTATTCTGTTATGTAAGAAACTATTGCGGATTTTTCAGAAATCGTAGCCATTTTTGCATTTTCAATGTCATATTCGTGTTCAGTACCTTGAAATCTTTAAGAAACGGCTACTTTTATCTCAGAAGCATGACTTTTATGAAAATTTGTTGCCCAGTGTAATCAGGTTAGCCTATTGAATACTTCATTAGGATAGAATTACGTGTACAGGTTTGTATTTGCAATGTATCCTGAAATCGTAATTCGGATAAATGGCTAAATTGCGCACTTAATATCACTGTGAACAAAGCACATAACCATACGTCATCCCATCATTAGTATAGAAACCTGCGAAGTCCAATCATTTCTGATGTTTAAGAAACTCATTTTCGGAAGAGTAATATTCTCTCTCCTCGCCTTGAAAGAAAAAAGGTCAAGTTGCTTCTGTCAAATTCTTGAATCATCATCTTGCTTTATTATATAAATATCACATTTCTAGAATAAATTTCTATATGCGTATTTTTAAAGTCATGAAAATTAATGCAATAGATTAGCACACAAAAATCCAGAAACAATATGCTTTCCAGTGAGTAATATGTATGAAGATCGATATAATTCTGAAAGAACCAGTAATATGTATAAAGATCGATATAATTCTGAAGTAACCAGTAATATGTATAAAAATCACATAATTCTGAAATTATAAAAATGAATAAAATACATATATATATATGAAGATCGACATAATTAAAAAGTCTGATTCTGCAGGATAATTCTGCATATTCAATATAATGGGATCATATTAATGAGTCTCACATATTATGACTCTGTGCATAATTAGCCAAAAAATTATAAAACATTTCCCAGATTATCTCAGCTTTGCAGATATTGAGAATGCAGTTATTAATGTAGAAATTATAGATATAATTGTCACTAGCATCTGTGATTACCAAATGAAACAGAGTGAATAGAAAACCACGTTCTAAATTATTAAAATGAAAGCCTTCTATATTTTTGATGAGTCTAAGGGGAAAAGCCAAAATAGTATATTGAATACAATATGAAGCTTAGCAAATCGAAATTAAAAAAAAAAGTATAAATGAAATAAAATTAATTTTTCACCAATATTTCTTTATTGCCTAAAGAATCTTTTATATCTGATAAAACATTCCTTTTGAAAAGTCATGCTTTGTAAGCTATGATAACATTTTCTAGTTTCGTATTCTTACAACAATTCGTAAAATTCGTTCTGTTTCGTCCCACCTAAGAAAACAATTCTCAATGGCAAATTCCCAACAAGCGTATAAAAAGCAAAGGCACATCGATCATCACACGTCGATGAAATGTCTTCCAAAAAGAGGAACTGTCGAGGAGACATGGAAGTTAGGTTTTGCCATTCAGGACGATGTTTTGAAAACTAAAAACTGTCAGCTAATGCATCTCAAATGCGTCTATATATGCATGAATATAGTTGCATGAAAATGTTATAGAAAACGCAACTGGATGAAAAATATAATATAGAAAGTGGAGGAATGTTGAGTTTCTACAATCGGTAGTTATCCGGTTCGTGTATCGACTGTGCCAGTGTGCCCCCACCTTGCCATCTTCAAGAAAGGGGATATTGATGGGCTTGATAAGGCTGCCGTCAGTCAGATGGAACTTTAAACTCATCTCTATATGAGAAGGACAGTCTCCCTGTACGCTTAAAGAGCATGCTGGATGTTCTGGAGGGAAGGACTATAATTTAGTTAATAGCCTGTTTCTTAATAGCAGTCCGGTGGATCCCCTTCACCCGTCTCTGAGACTTTGGACCTGATCATTTAGCCCTATGTGTACAAAACGAGTGCCGCTCAGAGGTAATGCAATATAACTCAACCCTCATGTTTTTCTACGAAATAGGACTACGGAAAATTATTGAGAACAAACGGTTCCTTCAGATAGGGCTAAGAACTGGATTTTAATAAATTTGGATTTATTCTGGGTAATAATTAAAATACGTTATTGAGGTGTCATTGCTATAGTATCATTGCTTCAGACTATTGATTATCTGGAAAATTAAGCACACAGAAAAAATCATGGCGCCTTCCCCAATTCTTTATCCGAATACATGTATGTCATTAACAGAAAAAAAGTGCTGCTCAAAGATAAAGCAACCTAGGTTGCCAGGAAATGGCAACTTAGGTTGTTTTACTTTTGAGTGGCACTTTTTTTTAACACACAACAAACTAAATGTCCAGGTCACAAGGATCCTGAGTGCTCAAAGAAGGTTGAGAGAAAGAGACAACTCGACAGATTTAGTAGACGGGTGGTAGCTTCCTGTCAAGGCCATCCAGCGTGTTCCTTTTAACCCTTTCAGGACCATAAGGTTTCTAAGAGTAAATATTAGTATGTAACTGTTTATTTTAGTTTGTTTAGACGTAAAATAAATAAAAATCATAAGAAAAATACATAACAATATGTAGTTTTTTTGGAATTTTATGGGAAATATTTTTCCCAATGGACTATAAAGATAACACAAATTATAGTTAGGCTTATTAAGCAATGTCTTTTATTTATTGGTTTATTAGAACAAAATGTTAACTAAAATAATACAAAATTATGAAATAAAATTACTATGCAAAATGATGTGCTAATTATGATATTCTTCGAAGCAATTTCTTTTGGTAGTGAGGCAAAGATGGACATTGCACATAGTACATATATTATGCGTCCTGACAGTTCTGTTTTTGTTTTCTAAACGTTCCCGTTTACGTAATTGCGTTCGGCATACGTTCTATTTTGACATTCTGTATAAAAAATGCAGATAAGGTTATAATTAAAAACGACAATCACCAATTTTAAAATGGGAAAAATGTTTCCCTTAGTCGTGAAAGGGTTAACATGCACAGGGGACACGGATTAACGTTCCATCCGACGGAACGCAGTATTTCCAAGCCAGTAGTGTCATCTACTGACCGCAGGAAGGGCGGGGAGTTTTGCAGAGATAAATCTCAATGTTGGCCCAGGTGGGACTCGAACTTGGGTACTGTAAATTAAGAGCCACCTCCGCCCTATTGGCAAACATATTATCTACAGGTTATCCTTACGACAAAATATATTACTTACCCATATTTAAAATCTTTGAATTTCACGAATGTTAATAAAGTAATAAAACGTATTTCAAGTATTTTATGACTGATATTTCTCTTGCATTAATGAAAAAAATAAACAGCAAATTCCATTATTTCTAGCTTTTTTGTTAATGTGATTGCAAAACACACTGCTCCACATTGAAAGTGCCCCACCCAGAAGGACATGTCGTACAAACATGTAAATAGAAGAGTGGGTGTGCGCAGTTGAGATATGCAAATTATGATAATCCGGAGCCAATGACGTGTGTGGCTCAAAAGATAAAAGGTGCAAGAAGTCACAGGGATGGCATTGTGTTTATGCAGGTGAAAGTCATGCAAACGGTTGAGATTATGTGTTTCCGCTTGGAAATTGTTCAGCGAAGGCCGAAAATGTCTTTACACACCATCGTCAGGTTTATCAACATTTGGATGCTTGTGAGAGAAGAAGAATTATAGGTCTATGTGAAGCTGGATGGACGTGGTGTCGCTGCTCATGTTCATCGGGATGCATGAACTGTTGGCAACAGTGGCGAAATGAAGGTTCTAGCATGCTTCGCAGAGGGAGTGGTGCTGTCAAACAGAAGTCAGCACAGTTTGATAGGCGCAGTGTTCGACATGCTCATTCGTCACCAAAGACCACTGCAGGCGATATTCAATGGGCTGTGTCAGCAACCATGGACGTCCCCATAACGATCCGGATGGTAAACCATAGGTTGCATGAGGTACACCTGCGCTCTAGGCAACAGCTACATCGACTGCCATTGACTGCAAACCATCGCAGCGCTCGTCTGGCTTATTGCCGAAGTCTTCCGAACAGAGTCACGAATGGAACCTTGTTGTGTTTAGTGATGAATCCCATTTCTGTCTGGGTGCTGACGATCGATGGGTCCGTGTATGGCGACAACCTGGCAAGAGGATGGATCCAGATTTTTTTTTGCGAACAGCACACCGTCTATCAGCCATAAATAATGATATGTAGTGCTATTGGATATGACAGCAGGTTACTTCTTCTCCATCAGCCATGCATAATGGTATGCAGTGCTAGTGAATATGATAGCAGGTTACCTCTTCTCCGCATCACAGGAACACTGATAGCTGCATGATACGTTAGCGCAGTTCTGCAGCCCACTTTGTTACCGTTCCTGGGAGGCATGCAGCAGCCCATTTTCCAGGATGACAATGCCTGTGTACACACTACTAGGTCTCCAGACAATGTTTGCAACATGTTCAAGTATTGCCATGGCCAGCATGATCTCCAGATTTATTCCCAATAAAAAATCTGTGGGACCACATTGGACCACGTGTACAATCCTCTCAGTGGCTGGCGCGGAATCTCGATGAATTATGGGAGCAAGTCAACACTGTTTGGTGTGCAATTCCTCAGGACCATATCTGTCGACTCCATGACTCCATGTCACGCCGTATTGCTGCCTGTGTTGCCGTTCACGGCAGTGCAACCACCTACTGAGGCAGTCAGATTGTATCTCATCTTCTAACCGCTGTACGTGGCTGCAAATTAAATCATGGTATGCCAATATGCACTGCTATGTGTGTGTGCTACATTTCACCCCTATCCACTCAATCCTTCTGGGTGTGGCAATTTCAATATCGTGCAGTGTATATCAATTTCATTTTTCTATCTGTTTTTTAATTGCTTATTAATTTTTTTGTCATTGAGGAGAATTTGAGAAATATTGAAATAGACAGACGGAGCATTGTTCAAATAACTTTTTCGTGTGTTGCTACTCTTTTACACTGATGTATATGTATATATGGTGTCAGAAAAACAATAAGCTTTAAATTTTATGCCTTTTACCAGGGGAGTTCAAAACGTTCTTGACGTGCATCTGCAGAATAAAAACTATTGTACTTACCTTAACAAAACATTTACTGTCCTTCAAAGTATTTTCTTCAGCATCTATGAAAAGTTGCATACATCTATGTCAATTTTAGAAAGTTTGTTGGTACCCCTATTGGGAAATACTCCGCAACTCTGAATGAAAACATTTTGGAACGTCCTGCACCCTTGAAAAAGCCTTCCCAGCAAGTTCCTTTTAATTTTTGGAAACAACCAAAAAGTGCAGGGCGCAAGATCGGGTGAATATACAGGATGAGGTAGCTGTTTGATTTTTCATGCTCCGGATAGGCCATAACTTGCCAGGTTTTATAAGCACTGGCATTGTCATGAATGAGGAGAACCCTTTATACTAAAATGACACAAAAATAAAAAGATAACCTTAGAAACGGGCAAAGAAATGAAATAAAAAATTCCACTTTTAGTAAGCCATACATCTTAACTCTACCTGTTTCAATTTCCAAATTTCTCCAAAAATGTTTTGTCCAAATGGAAAATTGGATCAGTGTCATCTTAATCCTAATTTGAAGGTTTTGAGGACGTAGTTCGTCTTCCGTAACCCAAGCATATTGTCGATCTTTCTGGAAGTCATATAGTAATAAAACCAAGTTTCATCACCTTTGGCAATGTCTGTTAACCGTTTGGAACCACTAGATTCAAACATTGCCAGCATTTCCTTTCACGAGTGAGTCGACTCTAGCCATTTTTTACTGTTCTGTCAGTTTGTGGGGCACCCGTTTTGCATAGATATTTATGAATTTTAAATGCTAATGAATGATTGTTTCCACACTGCCAATCGATACAGTGACACCTAAACTTCCTACCTAAACGTGGGTTTTCCTTAATGAGTTCACCATGGTTCTCTCGGTCACGGTCTCCTTCGGTGTTTCTGCACGGGAGAGGTCCACGAAGCTCTGCCGTTCTTCTGTGAATTTCCGCATCCAAGCAGTTGCTTGAGGGGGTATTTATTTATTTATTTTTATCCCTTTAACAGTGCCATGTGAACAGGCATGATTCCTATATATTTGTGATAAATCGGCATCAATTTTTTCGCGTCGTCCCTAAACTGTTCCCTTATGAAAAAGAAAAATCTCTTCCGTCTTTAGTAGGCACCATAGCAACAACGCACAGATTTCTCAGAGAACTCTATGTGATGCCAGCGAAGAGAGAAATGATAATACGGCCTTTGTTTTACACGTAATGACAAACTTAGAAACGTATATCATATTATTTTTTGAAACCAAATAGTTGTATGTATTTCCCCTACCCCTGCGGGTAAGAGGTCAAGTCATTGCTGCCAATTCAAACCCTCATGATCTTAAACTTCTACAGCTAAAATTTCGAATTTGTAATATAAATACATCGTTTGTAATATTCATTAAAATTTTGCAATTTTCAACATTTTCCCACCGTTAGAGAGCGCAATTATAGTTTTCGGAATATTCGGAAAGTGAGAATTGTAATATTTTTTTCATTTTCATTAATTAATTTATTAATTTCATGCTTTTAAAGCGCGAATTCCAATTTTTCATCAATCTATTAAACAGAAAAAGACATTTTATCTCTATAAACAAAAAAGTTCGATATCTACAGACTGGTAGACGGACAGGACAGACAGACAGACGACAAAGTGAAAATGTTATCTTACCATTATATATTTTTTTAAACACAATTAAAATTTAAACCTGGGTCATCTGGAATAGTATTTCGAAAACAACATACAGCGTACCAGTTTCGCTTTCAGTAGCTTCATAAGTACATACTATGTGTTCCAGCAGAGGGGAGGGCAAAAGGCCATGCTCTCCCCGTTTTAAGAATGCTTAAAAGCTAATTATTAAAAGTTAATTATTAATTTTAATTAAAAGTTAATTAAAAGTAAGTAATTAAACTTTGCACATTTTATTTTTCAAGAAATTTTACAAAGACCTCTAAAAGGCAGGTAAAAATTGTTATATTGCAAAAGATAACCCAGTCTCTTACCCCCAACTAACATTTCCTTTTATTTTTTTGCGGTTTGATTGCCTCACCTATTTTTCCACCCATATTTTTTTTTTCTTGATCCGGGACTTGTTTCGAGTATGCTAATGAACCAAAATTAATTAGACTCTCGATGTTTGCATAATTCAAACCAAAAGTTTGTTTTAACTTTTGATTCAATTTGGCTGCTCATTTTGGTAAATAGCATATTTGGGATTATCAACTCTAACTGATAAATTTATTTTAGTGTGTCAATTCTAGCCGTGATTTCTTGTCTGAATTTCATTTAAAAGTGAACTATGTAGCCTGGTTGGGTTTAATCCCCTTGGCACAAAATATTTGAAAACAATATTTTTCAGTGTTTGTTTTGGTTTTTCTAATTTCATTTTCTTAATCTTTTCTCAGTTGTGTTTTCTTATTATTATTATTTGATTTCCTTATTCACATCTACACTAAATGTTCTCCAAAGCTTTGTATTATAAATTTATAAGATATAGCTGTTAAAGTTAAACTGAATGATGGATAAAGATTATTATTTTATTATTTTTAAAAAGATGTTACTACGATACATCATTATCAATTCTAGAGGAAAATTATCCAGGAGAAAGTTTCTTGACGATAATATTTTTCCAGGAATAATAGCAAAATATCAGCGTGAATATTTGAAATTTAAATTGTGGAAATATCGAGAAACCATTTCACCCTTGGTCACTGAACTCTTTGCGACGTAATATTTTCTACAGTTGCAAATCAAAGCTCACTCGCGCAGAAATCGCAAGAAAACAGCACAGAAAACTCAAGTACAATAGCTCGATAAAAAGCATAAATGTCAGAGTAACGGAATGCATTTCACCTGGCATTGGTTTCTGTCGTGTAGAATAGCGATTCTGAAGGTAATCTCAGGAACTTGAAGCGACAGAAAAGAAAACTGTAAATGCTTTCATGCTGGGAAAATCGCTGCGTACGACCAAAGGGATTGAGGTTGTACCAAATTTAAAACTTATTTAAGAATATTTCTTTCAACGGCAAGAGACAACCTATGGTCAACGGTCAAAAAAATACCGTAGTAGGGAAGGTAAGAAAAAGAGTCAACTAGAGGTTCCTATTGCTCTTAATATATCAACTTCAAAGTTTTAATTTTCGAGAGACAAAATAATCTTTTTAGAAAACAAGTGAAAGCATTTGAAAATAAACTGACTTTCATAAAATAATTGAAATTCTTCTGTTGAAAATACCAAATTTGGATGCAAATCTTTAGATGCAATAGTTTTAGCAAAAAAAATTTGGATGCAATAATCTTAGCATAAACAATATATTGTACTATCAAATGTCAAATGTCACACTTCTGATATTTTGCCAGAACTCTTAAAATAAAATGATAAGTTTTTTACTTCAACGGAAACGTCGTTTATATGAATGGACTGAATGCTTTTATTTCATCAATTAATTGCAACAAACTGAGATAGCTTTCAAATTCGAAGAAAAAAATAAAAATAAAAATTAATAAATATAACCCAGGTATCAAACATCTTAATTGCTCTTTTTTTTCCTTTGATTTATTTTTTTTATTTTTTTTATCAACTTATTTATGAAGTCGTATCTCTATAGTTAACTCTATTTCCCGCTGCTTAACTTGATTCTCATAGGGACTAATTATTCGTATTCTCTCTTAAACTTTTTGTCCTCTTTCTCAGACTATTTTTTTACGTCCCCCTCTTTTCCAAACTATGGGACCCATCGAAAAAGTTCCTTTTTCTTCTTCTTCCTTCATGTGAATATATGTCTTTATGATATTTTTTCCATTCGCCGTGAGAGCTCTAAGGTTGCTAGAGCTAGTAACAAAGTAGCTACGTTGGCATTATTATACTATAACCAGTGGTGAAAGTAGGCCGGTACGCGACGGTACGCCGTACCGGCAAGAAATTATTTGCCGGTACGACGTACCGGTAAAACAATTTTCAATAATAACTCCATTAACGATTTCCTTCACACCTTAATACTCTTACACCAAGAATTTAATTAAAAAAAAGCGGATTGTTCCTTTTAAGAAAAATTCCTCGTTTTTTAATTACTCTACTATAGTTTAATCCTTTAAATACCATCTGTTTGAAAACCGCATACTTGAGGCCCGATAGGGAGTACCAAGTGAGAGTTCTATATACTGTATTTGAAAGAGTGCTTCTTTTTCTATTTGGACGATTAGCAAAAGGAGACTGTGAAAAGGAGAGCAGGGCTAGACTAGACGAATAAAGGCCATTCCAACCAACCCGTTCCTCGGGGGTTGTAAGTGTTCACGGACAATGCACATTGGCAGCCGCCGTAGTTTTCTGGTTTCGATCTTGATTACCACCAGAGGCAGAACAGGGAAAGCGGGCTGACAAATCAAAGAAATTAGACTTGTAAATGTATTTCATTGCAAGAAAATAACAGCGTATATTTCTGGTTTTCAAATTTTCGTCTTCCAAATATATTTTTTGTAAATAATTTATATTCTGCTGAACTGTAAATTGTAACATTTCTGAGAATAACGGAAGACAATTTAATGAGGAGGAACATGTTTCCCCAAATTTAAGTTATGAGTTTGAAGGATGGAGGGGAGGTTAAAATTTGATGATTTTTTTTATTACTACAAATTCATAGAAACAGTTTTAAAAATCAGTTTTATCAATTAATCACCTAACATTACGCTACTGGAATAGTATAATGCAGAAACTAATACAGGTTTCTTTAATTTCACTGTCCCACAAAAGTTGCTACATTATTTTTAAACATATTTTTTGATTAGCACTATAAATAAGGCTGCCACCTTCTGAGATTTAAAGCCATTTTTACGATCTCCGGATATTTAAGTAAATTCCGCTCCACCGTCCCCTCTAAAAACAAATCCAGATAATAACGATATATTTATTCAAAAATAATGGGCATAATCATTACTTTATTTCAAAACTTTATTGATTAAAAAATATATTATTTTTAAATTTAGATTCTTACTTTTAATTATATTTACAACTTTCTGACAACCTTTTGTTCCGGCTTCGGAATATAATCAAAAAATTTTGCACATTCATATTATTCTTAGTTTTTGTGCATAATTCTGTTTTCACTCGGATCTCTTTCTTTTCAAATTTAGCATTAAAAATATAGGAATTAATAATAGTGTTTTTAAAAATGTATTTGGTATTAGTTTCGAAGGGAAGTGCAATTTTTTGGGGGTTAGTTTTTCTAGCCATATTAGCGGGTTGAGATTGGTTGAACCTTGTGGTAATCGTGCATACAATCTACGGATCTTCATATTTCGTAACCTGCGTAGGACGTGGTAATACAAATGGCAGCATCTGTCTGATCATTTCAAAAACGTAATTAGATAACTTGGCACTCAAAAGTGCTTAGAAAAAACGTCTCGCACCTTTTTTTTTGGCAAAAGTCACCCACTCTTATCCTACCGCATTTTGGATGCGCGAATCCTGCAATTTTGCATCTATTGTCTGGATATCTCAGAAGCGACATTTCCGTACTTGTAATTTGATTAAGCATTGCGAATTTTAAAGTTTACACTTAATCTTCGATAAATGTTATTCTGAAAAAATCCTGTATTTGTATTTGGGTTTCGATTATTCAAGAGAGTGATCATAATTAATATATAAATCAAAAGTTATTTTTCTTCCTAAGAAATTGCTTTTAGTACTGAAATAATTTTAAAAATATCTACATATATGTGATTTTCCACACATGGCTATGCTTTGAAGCGTACCGGCAAGAAAAAAAATCTACTTTGACCACTGACTATAACTATAGTTTTATCTATCTATATAAGTGGTATGCCAGTTACATACAGATTTCCAGGGGTACGTGGAGCATAAAAGGTTGAAAACCACTGCTCTAAACAAATATTTTTCATTCTGACTTCCTCTCTTTTAATTCTATTTCTCACTCTATCACGTTTGTCCTTCTGTCATATCTCCAGAAATCCACATTCAATGCTCTGCTCTCTTGCTTTAATAATTCTTTCAGTAGCCATGTTTTAAAGCCTTAGGTAAAAAAAAAAACCTATATATAAATCTAAATGTAATTTGAAATAATTGAAAATTTTAAATCTAAAAAATTTTGAAATAATCGACTCCTTTTCAATTTTTTAAGCTAAATTTAACTATTGTTCGTAAACATATACATTTCATATTAAACATCTTGTCAATGTTTGATATAAATGAAAAGCAATATTATTTTGATCAATTGTACTTATATGCTTTTTCATTTAAATATTATATATATCGTACAATTAAGATATTAAAAATGAAATATTATTTTGCTTTTATTAACTCTTAAAAATCAATCTTTAATTATTGTAGAATATCATTATATAATGGGCTCGTGGAACTTACATTTCCTTTGTAAATAATTTAAAGTACAAACGTCTTCCTGTTTTTTGACCTACAGCTATTCCTCGATTTATACGTTGGATAGGTTCCGGGAATTCACAGTATAAATCGAAACCAAAAACTTATGGGACAAAGGGGGTGATAGGTTCCGAAAAAAATCCTTATTATGAAACAAAACGTGCATTTCAAGTTTTATTTATAGATGTATATCTCAAATTGCAGTTCAGCAGTAATAATAGGTATTAATGTAACATTATTTTGTATTTCATTTGCACTGATTCAAATAAGCTTAGATTAATTTCTCATACATTTCATTTTGGTCACGAAAAACTTAGACATAAACTATACATAACTAGACAAAGAGTATTGTTAATTTAGTTAATTTAGACGTACAGTGTCTAATTTGAAGATAAAATTTGAAAGAAATATATTTAAGAACTGAATATGAATTAGAAATTAAGCATTTGTACTAAAAATTATTGCTTTATTTTGTAAAATTGGTATTTATATGATATTTTATAAAACCGTGTACTTATAAAAGAGCTGCATTTTAGCCGGTAAAATAGTTTACAAGGTTACACTTATTGATCAAAATGAGATAAAACTCGGTTTTTACTAGTCCGAAAAATTCAGTCTAGAGACGACTTTCATCTCTCTGCTTTTTTCGCTCTTTTGTTCGGATCTTTCTCTCTTTTATTGGGATGTTTCTCAAGAATTCTAAACCATTTCGTGAGCGATCGGTTCCAGATAGGGTGTGGTGATCCCACTTTGTTCTCTCCCTGTTGGGGTAACAGATCGGGTTCCTAACTGCTGTAGTTCGGTAGTAATCCTCGGAGAGTGAGCGGCATTTCTGCTGACGCTGATGTCGTTTATCTTATGAATGGAGTAGTATATTGTGAGTAGTACGTTAACGATGGAACGTGTGAATGAAGTTATCGATGAGAACAGTTATCAATGGACATACGTTTAGCGCCAAACGTATTAACCAGTATACAGGGTGAATCTGAAAAAGTGGGCAAAACTTTACGGGGTGGTAGAACGCAGCTATACGAGCAATATTCGTCATAGAAAGTATGGGCGGAACGCAAACGGCGAGCCGCTAGGTGGCGTTGGAAATGGTATAAAAGGGTCGGTCCTCGCACCCAACGGCATTTCTACCGTGGATTGCCGAGAGGATGGCTGGTTATACTAACCACGAAATGGCGGATATGCACTTGAAAAGATTAATCTACGAGTGCCCCATTGAAACCGATATGGATCTAGTCGCCAGGATCGCCGTTGTTGCCGGCGATATTCGGGAAATGCCTGGTGTCTTCGCAAATGTGCGTCGGTCCCTATCCCGCAGGTGTGAAGCCTGCATTACAGCTGGCGGCAGCTCTTTTGAGCAATTTCTTCGAGCATGTACCTCAATTACATTCCTGTTAATAAAATGTTTTCTGAAGTATCTCCTCTCCTTCTTGTGTTCATTCTTTAAATGTGACAGTGGAAAACTACCTTTTAACTTCTCACCGCTTGCGTTCCGACCATACATTCTATGACGAATATTGCTCGTATAGCTGCGTTCTACCACCCCGTAAAGTTTTGCCCACTTTTTCAGATTCACCCTGTATATATATTACCAATATTATTCTAGAAATTTTCTAAACATTACTAAGACGGGAAGGGATTTTATACCGTAACGGCGTTCAGGTTCATTTCAGCTCGATCTTTACTCCACTCACTTATTTTAGTCAGATTACTTGCCCCCTCGCTCCTTTTATTTTTTTCTAGATTCAGAAAAGCTTGGGTACTCAGACATTACATCCTGAAGGTATTGCTTAAACATCTATAATAAGAAACGTCACTTTTTTTCTGAGTGGTAAAAGCAATTGTGTTGCCACTCAGACAACAATTTTTTCAACAATTATTTCTCAACTCTTTTTTTTATGTAAACCGCATTGTTTATGTATGTCCTGAAACTTATGTCCCTTATAACACTGAAAGAACGAGAATTGGTGATGTTTTGTCATATACTCCAACTCTAAGCTGAGCCAAGAGGGATGGACAATGAGGGAATATGACTTCCATGGGGATCGGTGTGCTTGTTCTCATTAACAGTAAATAAAATGAAAAATGGCTAATGATCATTAAATTGTAAATAACATCGATTTGATGCTTTTATGGCGTTATTAAGCAAATTTCGGGTTACGGAAACAGACATAGTTTTCATATTTCTTTCTACATACAAAATTCTTTCACATTCGTTATTGGTCTTCTCGGACCCACACTCACTAATACAGGCACAGTATAGGCACTAATACAAACAAAGCCAGAAATCGGAACCCTGAATTTCAAACTACTGCACGAGTAAGTGTCAAAAAGCTATTTAGTTCTGCATCAAACAGCAAAATAAGTTGACAGTATTCATTTCTACAGGGAACTAGGGTGGAGAGAGAAAGTTAAGAAAAGGTTTTTCTAACTTGGAATCCAAGCCACCCACTGATCATCATGGTGATTTCTTCTTCCTTTGGTTCTAAAGAGTGTGCTTTTTACCTCATGCAGCTGCTTTTTTCCCCCATTTTCTCTTCGTTTAAACAACTATGTAGATAGACAATGGGCTGGAACCAGCGCACGTCTTGGAGCCAGTGGCGTGGCTTCAAGTTGGTGAAATCGGCTTAGACGGCTAAGCCTCTATCCTTTGTTCACAACCTCCAGAACAATTCCTCACATCTACCTTGAGTGCATCGAGAACTAGAGGAGACTGACCGCTCGTCATCAAGGTTGGTATTGAGGGACAATGAGCAGCGGATGTCCTCCGGTGGGTCAGGTGAGGTTGTTTCAAGAAGGCATCGTTTCATTCAGCATAGTCTGCATGTGCTTGTAGCATGTGTTTCATATGCTGGGATAAGGGAGCGAAAAACGAGGGAGCCAAAGAAGATTCTCGTCATTCTTTCTTCTGACCAGGCTTGTCCCTGGCGAGATTCTTACCGATCAGCTATTCTGCATGAAAATGCAAAGTTTGAGGACTGGGAGGACAACATAGCGGTTCATTTCAAGTGAGAACGTCACGTGGAGGCTGTACAAAATATCGGACTCGCAACTCAAGTGTGCGATACGACAGTTTCATACCATAGGAAACTATAGAAAGGATTTTTGTCTGGTGTGTCACATAGTATTCAAGTCGCTGGTGTATGTCATAAAGTAGTAAAGGAAATTACATGAAATGAAGTGTAGAGGTAAAAAATGCATGAACATTTAAGCAACTAGACCACGTAAATTACAATTGGTACAATATCTAACAAAAGTAGCCCATTTGGTGTAAATTAATATGCAATCGATCATCTATGAAATCCATCATGTGAAACCCACTTTCCTGCATGAATTGTATGTATGCTGAGACGCCAACAACAAACGACTTGGAGATGCTTTCAGCTGTCCCCCCTGAAAAGCGAAATTAATGATTATTTTTCAGTATGACTTTTACCTGTCCATTTCACTTCTTGTGCATCTCTCCTCAACATTTAAAGAGTTTTAGAAGTGAAATATTTAGCAAGGCAGTCTGTTCTTCAAAAAATCATCCAAAATCGGGGACAGTTAGCATAATTATTACGCTAACTGCTAAAAGTACTGTAATATGTGTTAGTAAAGTTTAGTAAAAATTTTATTGCTTTCATGTAAAACTTGTTCCTATTAACTTTTCACAGCAATTATTTAAACTGGCGTTGTTTCTGCTAAATATTCGAATTTCCGCAAATCTTTACATACCGAACTAATATTGTTGAAAATCGCGATTGAAATAGGTTTCACATGTAGATCTTTAAGTTAACTTCAGTCATATTTTTGTCAAATTTGATTATTTCAAAAACTATTGAGTTCTGCATTTGAATTACCATTGCCATAACATGGAACTGTACCTAATTAAGTGAGTTGGGTTGTTTTACCTCTCAGAGGCGCTTTTTTGCACACAGTGCACTAAATTGCCAGGTCACGAATGCCCCGAGGATTCAGAGAAGGTTAGAGGAAGTAGACCGACTTGCTAGACGTCAGCGTGTTCTTTAACGTGCACAGTGTATGGCTCTCCCTCACACAGGACACAGCTTAGCGTCCCATCCAATGGACGACTGCCTTTCCAATCCCATCGGTGGCACCTACTGATCGAGGGTAGTGCATGGAGTTTTGTGGAGATAAAATCTCAACGATGACCCAGGTGGGATTCGAACTTGGGAACGCACATTACCAGCCTGACGTGATACCGACAGAGCCCCCACCCAAAACAATTAAATGGCTGCTGAATGCGCTCATATGGTCACTAAATTATTTTTTAAATTTCTTCTTGTCTGAAAAGTACTCAAACTTGATCAATAAATGAGACTTTAAAACCTAATAAAGCGTATCGGCCCAAACCACATATCCGCAGCAGAGACTTTTGTAACAAGTAAACGATTTTATGGTTCCTCTGTAGATAAAGTTTGATTGTTTTCTGCAGAGAAAGTAATTTCTATGGTATAAAACTTTAATCTGTCCTGAGTCATAAGAGTTGCAGAAAGCAACATAAAGAGATGATTTTATTTCTACTTCAAAGGAGAAGTGAATACCTGCAGTTGTCAACGGTTTTATGTGGATGATTTATAGCTCTGATGGATGATGCTATTTGAGCCGCTAGTGCTGCCATTGTATCATATTTTCGGCATCACTTTAAAGAGGAAGATTGATCGAATATCATAGACGGCGATATAAATAGGTATTATTTTTCTCTTGGCCATTCAACTGTTGTTGTACATTACACTTAGAGCCCAAAATTAATGTTCTAGGATTAACTTCTTTCAGTTAACATTTTTAAACTATCAATACTGCGAGTTAAAAGTTAGACTTGTCCAGTTACCTTTTTTTGGGAAGAATTAAGAAGAGAGCGTTGAGTTATTTTACCTCTGAGCAGCACCGTAATAAAGGTGAGGCGACTGAGGCTTCTGCCTTGGGTACATATCTGGAAGGCGTAAGTTCCGTTAACCTTTTTAAAGCAAAATTTAATTAATTAAAACTATGTCTCTTAAATCTTTCAAAATATCTGTAATACCTTAGAAGTATGGCAAATTTATTTCTCATTGGAAGATTTACTCGGTTTTGTTCGAATTCTGAATTAAATTATGTTGATCCTTTTAAAAATTAAAAAATATATATATGCGTTATTGAAACGATTTTATTTTTTGAAAAAATGGAGGATTAACCAATATAGTGTTAGGATTAAACAATATTGTGTTATTCAAACATTACCTGTAGACTTAAGAAAAAATTAATGTAAAATGATATTTAAAACTATACTCACTATTATTAATTCAAATAGTCCCAGATTATTTTAATGTATTAATGAAATATACCTAAATTTTTGTGTCTTTAATCCAAAATAACTCATAATCTTTTTCATGTTTGAACTTCTTCAGTTGATAGAGAAA
The DNA here is from genome assembly GCA_038380435.1 of Ryuthela nishihirai. NCBI lineage: Eukaryota > Metazoa > Arthropoda > Arachnida > Araneae > Heptathelidae > Ryuthela > Ryuthela nishihirai. Next base: position 15,311,826 of record JAWZYU010000029.1, on the reverse strand, counting down.
TGTCACGTGATATTTTCTTCGGGGAGGAAAGTAATTGAAATTGGAAAGTATCGTTAAGTAATTAGTAAGGTTATTCTTTATAGATTGCAGGTTTGCTCACAGATATAATTGTGCCACTTATCGACTGTTGTAAAAGCGTTATTTTCTCTTTGTAGGAATAGTAAAAAGGTGTTTTGTTCTTCTGAAGGTTTATTTTTACATTGATAAATATTTGTGTTGATTGACTTTAGTTTATATAAATGGTTTTTATTCATACATTTCTAATAAATTATATTATTTTGGAATTATAATTGTTAAATACTATTTTTGAACACGCTCAGTTTTCATCAGTTTAATTCATAAGAATATGAAGGAAACTTTTGATAATATGAAACAATTACTTGAATACATAAATTATGACAAATACAAAAGCGTATTTGTGCGGACTTAAAAGTTATTGCTTTTTTGCTTGGACTAAATCTTGGATATTCAAAGTTGGAATATATAAACTCTCTCTTGCTTCCTTTGCGAATGGAATAGCAGAGGCAAAACATCTTAGTACGGGAAGAGATTTGGCCTTCTAGGCAATCACGGGAACCAAGGGAGAAAAATATACAGCATCATCCGCTGGTTACAATCCAGGAAGATTTTATTGCCACACTGACATATAAAATTGGGCTTAATGAAGAATTTTATCAAGGCTATGGATCAGACCCAAACTATCTCGTGTCACGTGACACGAAGGTTGCCAGATCACTAATGTCTAAAAAAATCGTTGCCATATATTTTTTCTGAATTTTGTAATCAACCATAGCGTTTGGATATTTTTTTGAGCGACTACATTTCTGAAGTTCTCATTTGGATTTTTTTTCCGGAAAATTGTGGCGCTGAGGGTGATGAGAACGGTATAGTTTTCATCAGGATATTGCTACAATTTAAAATATATATCGAGGAAGGTGGAGCCCATCAATGTAATCAGATTATTGCTGGAACGTGATGAGAGATTCTCAAGATTTAGTGTGTAGGCGGCAGGTGAAGTGGCTTCGTTTGCTGTAGACCGATATGTGACCTGCGAATGATGTAATACAAGTAAGTGACAGTATCTAGAAAACCGTAGCCAATCAAACATCGTTGTTGTTATTTTCGAATTTTCAGCACTTTGATTTGCATAAGAAACGGCTGTTGCACTTTCAAAACGTACCAAAGACTTTGTTCTTAGTTTCATTTTAATTTTGTAATGTAAAATAAATAAATAACCCCTCAAGCAGCTGTTTGCCACTGAGGTCTGACAGGAGTCTGTCAGTGTAATGCGCCAAAGAAAATATTTGTGACGATGGGAGACTTCAACAGAAACATCCATGCCGTACCAGGGCTGGAACCCAGATCCCTTACTAAATGTACCTATACTAAATGCTGATATAAAACACTTATCCCAAAGTTACTCACGTCGTATAAATTTCATTCCTAAGGACCACCGGACAACTATTAGGAGATACGTGGTAGACTCTTGACAAGGCCATGCAGCCTGTACTACAACATGCTCAGGAAATGCACACTGCTATCTGTACACGGAATGCGGCTAACATCTCTTCCGACGGACGGTGGTGTTACAAAGTCCATCTGTGTCCTTTTTCTCGCCGAGGGCAGAGTGGGAGTCAGAGAAAATAAATCAGCAAAATAAAGACGACGTAAGCACTGTTGGGACTCGCTGGGAACTGCAGATGACAGACCTGGATCGCTACCGACTGAATCAATCCCAGCTCCCCCTCCTCCCGAAAAAGTAATCAGAAGAAACTTAAAGTTTTCACTAGAGACACCGTTTCTTTAATAATGAAAAATTCCTGATTTTCCCCCTTACGGTACTCTGGGTTCCGGATGTGACGTACCAGTTGTGACCAGCTCTCATATAATCCTGTTTATATTTTCAACTTATTAAAACAAGCCTTCGTTTCTGGAGAGTCATTTGCAATCTCTCCATGTTGCCCTCTCAAGGTGACTCTGAAATATTATACATTTTTTTCTATACTGATGTAGCTATGAACTTAGTAAAACACAGGCCCTGCTATCTGCCTCCAACATCCGTTTGGGAGGTTTCTTTTCTCAAACAGAGGGTGGAACGGAGTTAGCAGTTTCCGGGTTAGTGTTTGACAGTATTAAATCTGCAGTTCGCAGGTAAGGGTCTCAACTATTTCTTTCATTTACAATTTTCTTCTAGTTTCAGCTTTTAAGATTAGGTTTCTCATCTTCGTATTCGAAAGGAACTGTCAATTTTAGGAACCTTGTTAATGAAATTATCCTTAGACCCTGATTTAAAATATTATGTTAACCATACTAATTGTGCTACAGAATTTCTTATTGTGCGGAGTTCAATAATAAATTAAAGAACATTTTTAGAGCTGGGTCACTTGCAAATGTGCACTGGTTGTATCGCCTTTAAGATGGTAGTGCACAAATGTGACAGCATGTAATTGACAGCACATCAATTGATAAACAAGATCGTTCCCGGAAATATTACGCGGATTTTTTTTATATTAGATAACATATTCATCAAATTATGAGGGGAATTTTAATGATTGGAGATATGCTGTTTCCTCCCTCCCCAAAAAAGCAGACCTTTAACGTTTGTATGTTTTTTAATTAACACCAAACGAAGAATGGTTGACTTCTAATTTGAATGCTTTTAATTATTGACAATTATTGAACAATATTTTAATATATAGAAAGCAAATATTTGTTGGAATTCATCAATAATAGTTTTGCTATCATCATCTTCAAAAGCACTCCATTCCTGAGAATTCCATAAGCCCAAATCCTGATTTGTAAAGGGTACAGAAATGAATCGAGTAGGAGAAACTTTCAACCTTTTCTCCAGAAACCAGACATAAAACAGCAGTGCAGTCGCGAAACCATCTACATAAGGATTGTATTCAAAATGAGATCGTCTTTCTGTCATCGACTTCCGGCATGTCATCGCTCTCGGACGTTTCACATCCTGTGCGTCACGTACAGAGCTCCAGGCCGAGAACATTCGATTAAAGGAAGAGACAGGAAGGAGAAAAGATGATACTACGGTCAGGGAAATAGTGGAGGATGAGAGAAAGTTCCGCGTAAGCAGCGAAGGTAACAGGAAATTCCTTTGAATGCAACGAGATGGGATTTAAAGGTTTATTCAGGGTATGAATTTTTGAAATTTAATCAACGTTTGAGTTTTCAGATGCGACGAAATACTATTTCTTTAATTTGTTGAGTAGAAATATAAACATGGAAGGAGAAATTGGATGCAAATTTTGAATATTATAATATTTTAACAGAGTACGAATTTAATTAAAGTTAGATTTGAGAAAACTGTTGGGTTATTTTATATCTGAGCGACACTTTTCTGTTTTGTTTCGTTTTCCTCGTTATGGTCTAAATGTCCAGGTCACTAGATCATCAGAGAAGGTTGGAGAAGGCGATCTACTAGGCAACTGTTAAGAGACAGATGAAAAACCATCCAGCCTGTTCTTTAACGTGCACAGGGTATGGTTCTCTTACAGACTCGACGCCAGGGTTTAATGTCCCATCCGACGGACTGTGGCTTTTCTAAGCCCAACGGTGTTTCTTTTATCACCGAGAATATAACAGGAATTAGAACAAAATCTTTAAGATTAGGCGAAACACAAACATTGTATCTGAACATCTAATATATAAAGACGAAAGTTTATTTGTTTGTGTGTTTGTCTCGGCTCCCCGAAGAGCTTAGGACACCAAATTTTGCTAAACGTTCCCTTTACTCAAGGGAAAAAAATAGACTATGTGCAAAACCTCTGGGGTCAACCAAAATTGTAGTGGGCGGGTTTTAATTTATCAAAATTCCCATATACATAATATTAACGGTTGACAGTTATTCAAAAAATAATTGCACCACCAATAAATTAGGAAGAATGAATGCATCAAACTAATTTCTTTCTGATTTCGCGTGATAAAGTCATTGTTCAGTTTGTTGGGTAAAGAGCACGGACGTTTCTGTAGAAATTCACGTCGTCCCTAATTAGGTAAAAGCGGGACACGAGATTCGTTTTTGAAATGAAAGCTTCAAAAGCAAAGAATTCATATCGGAATTAAAAATCGTTAACTTAATTTGAAAAATATGTAAAAGTTAATAAATATATTTCCCATAAGATATGTTAATAAATATATTTTTTTAATTTTATGTTAAGTAATGCATGATGTTTTTTAATAAAAATATTATTTCGTAGTACCTATGCATTTTTTGTGCAACTCAGACCATATTTAATTCTTTTTTAATAAATTAGCATGTGCCTGGCAAACTGTATCCGAGGGACTCTGTTGGATAGGAAATGATTTCAAAAGTTCGATATCTGAGCGACGCAATTCCGTTTCTTTGTTTAGAAACTTCTGACGTGGTAATCATACGGTACCTCGAAATATATCTATTTCTTTCATTCTCTGAAAGAGAGGGGAAAAATTTAACTGGTTTTGATTGATCGTAAAGATTTTTATGCCAAATGAAAATTTGCGACATGGGGAGTGCTATCTACTCTTTATTTTAGAAAGTTTCAGACCGGAGCAACACCAGTAAATCTGCTAATCCTAATATTTATGAGTTCTACGGTTCGAAATAATTCTATTCACCAACGTTTAGCTCTCTAGTAATATTATATTGGAATTTGACTTTTGACCTCGAAGGACTCATTGCATCCAAAATTTGACATAATCTCTGAGATCTCTGACTCGAAATGTTCCTAAGCACCAATTTTTCTCTAACACCGATATATATATATATATTTGACCTTTGACCTCGAAGGACACATCACATGCAAAATTTCACAACATATTTGGGATCTACAACCAAAAATACCCCTTGCGACAAATTTTTATCTGTTTAGACCGATAGATCCAAATTCGACTTTCGACATAGAGGGATCCCCCCGATTCGAAATTTTGTAACATTTCCGAAATCTACAAACCTAGACACTAATTTTTACGTTCCTAGCACTTGAAGATAAAGTTTTGGCCTCTACATAGCGTCTATTTGAGCTTGAAACACACATCGTAGGTAAAATTTCGGAACCCCGAGATCGGCAAACTGATTACATCTTGGGGCAAATTTTTAGAGCTCTACCATTTTTGTTTTGCATCATAATTAGAACTACCGTGATCTCTCACCCGTCAATCAATCACTCACAATCATCAATACATATAAACTCCTTTTTTTCATTTGGTGGACGTTTGTACATATTTTATTCGTCAGTTGGAGGTTAATGAGGGTACTCGACCAGTGACGGGTCAATGTTAATCCTATGGGACCCGCCAACCATGTGTTTCAAAGCAGACGCGGACCATTTTCCTCATCCACACAGGTCACCAATACATATTTCCTCTCAACATTTTTCAGAATTTCAAATAATTTGTTTTTAAACGAGATATTTTTTTTTCTTTTCATGTTTTTTTTTCTTTTAATTTTTTATTTTTTATTTTTACACAATAGCACATTTTTTTCTTTCTGCGGGACAGTCTTTTATTCCAGTTTCTGCGGATAGTCTTTCTTCTAGTATAAATACGACATCCATCAGTCAGATTCCTCATTCTGTTGTCAGTCGTTGACAGTGACGGTTCTCTGCAGCTGCGTCTCCGTGATTTTTTAAATGTTAGAAGCCAATAGTGATAGTTCTCGACGTCCTCCAGTTTCTGTGGGATAGTTCTTCTTCTAGTATAAATACGACATCCATCAGTCAGATTTCTCATTCTGTTGTCAGACGTTGACAGTGATGGTTCTCTGCAGCTGTGTCTCCGTGATTTTTTCAACTGTTAGAAGCCAATAGTGATATTTCTCGACGCATCCAGTTTCTGCAGGATAGTCCTTCTTCTAGTATAAATACGACATCCATCAGTCAGATTTCTCATTTTGTTGTCAGACGTTGACAGTGATGGTTCTCTGCAGCTGTGTCTCCGTGATTTTTTCAACTGTTAGAAGCCAATAGTGATATTTCTCGACGCATCCAGTTTCTGCGGGATAGTCCTTCTTCTAGTATAAATACGACATCCATCAGTCAGATTTCTCATTCTGTTGTCAGACGTTGACAGTGATGGTTCTCTGCAGCTGTGTCTCCCTGATTTTTTCAACTGTTAGAAGCCAATAGTGATATTTCTCGACGCATCCAGTTTCTGCCGAATAGTCCTTCTTCTAGTATAAATACGACATCCATCAGTCAGATTTCTCATTCTGTTGTCAGACGTTGACAGTGATGGTTCTCTGCAGCAGTGTCTCCGTGATTTTTTCAACTCTTAGAAGCCAATAGTGATATTTCTCGACGCATCCAGTTTCTGCGGGATAGTCCTTCTAGTATAAATACGACATCCATCAGTCAGATTTCTCATTCTGTTGTCAGTCGTTGACAGTGACGGTTCTCTGCAGCTGCGTCTCCGTGATTTTTTCAAATGTTAGAAGCCAATAGTGATAGTTCTCGACGTCCTCCAGTTTCTGGGGGATAGTTCTTCTTCTAGTATAAATACGACATCCATCAGTCAGATTTCTCATTCTGTTGTCAGACGTTGACAGTGATGGTTCTCTGCAGCTGTGTCTCCGTGATTTTTTCAACTGTTAGAAGCCAATAGTGATATTTCTCGACGCATCCAGTTTCTGCAGGATAGTCCTTCTTCTAGTATAAATACGACATCCATCAGTCAGATTTCTCATTTTGTTGTCAGACGTTGACAGTGATGGTTCTCTGCAGCTGTGTCTCCGTGATTTTTTCAACTGTTAGAAGCCAATAGTGATATTTCTCGACGCATCCAGTTTCTGCGGGATAGTCCTTCTTCTAGTATAAATACGACATCCATCAGTCAGATTTCTCATTCTGTTGTCAGACGTTGACAGTGATGGTTCTCTGCAGCTGTGTCTCCCTGATTTTTTCAACTGTTAGAAGCCAATAGTGATATTTCTCGACGCATCCAGTTTCTGCCGAATAGTCCTTCTTCTAGTATAAATACGACATCCATCAGTCAGATTTCTCATTCTGTTGTCAGACGTTGACAGTGATGGTTCTCTGCAGCAGTGTCTCCGTGATTTTTTCAACTCTTAGAAGCCAATAGTGATATTTCTCGACGCATCCAGTTTCTGCGGGATAGTCCTTCTAGTATAAATACGACATCCATCAGTCAGATTTCTCATTCTGTTGTCAGTCGTTGACAGTGACGGTTCTCTGCAGCTGCGTCTCCGTGATTTTTTCAAATGTTAGAAGCCAATAGTGATAGTTCTCGACGTCCTCCAGTTTCTGGGGGATAGTTCTTCTTCTAGTATAAATACGACATCCATCAGTCAGATTCCTCATTCTGTTGTCAGACATTGACAGTGATGGTTCTCTGCAGCTGTCTCCGTGATTTTTTCAACTGTTAGAAGCCAATAGTGATAGTTCTCGACGTCCTCCAGTTTCTGCGGGATAGTCCTTCTTCTAGTATAAATACGACATCCATCAGTCAGATTCCTCATTCTGTTGTCAGACATTGACAGTGATGGTTCTCTGCAGCTGTGTCTCCATGATTTTTTCAACTGTTAGAAGCCAATAGTGATAGTTCTCGACGTCCTCCAGTTTCTGCGGGATAGTCCTTCTAGTATAAATACGACATCCATCAGTCAGATTCCTCATTCTGTTGTCAGACATTGACAGTGATGGTTCTCTGCAGCTGTGTCTCCGTGAATTTTTCAACTGTTAGAAGCCAATAGTGATAGTTCTCGACGTCCTCCAGTTTCTGCGGGATAGTCCTTCTTCTAGTATAAATACGACATCCATCAGTCAGATTCCTCATTCTGTTGTCGGTCGTTGACAGTGATGGTTCTCTGCAGCTGCGTCTCCGTGATTTTTTCAAATGTTAGAAGCCATTAGTGATAGTCCTTGACGTCCTCCAGTTTCTGTGGGATAGTTCTCCTTCTAGTATAAATACGACTTCCATCAGTCAGATTCCTCATTATGTTGTCAGATGTTGACAGTGACGGTTCTCTGCAGCTGCGTCTCCATGATTTTTTCAACTGTTAGAAGCCGATAATGATAGTTCTCGACGTCCCTCGTGTAGTATAAATCAGTTATTTTACAAGTCACTGCTTCATAATGTATACATGTGATACATGTGAGAAGGCTTTCCTTCATCACACCCATCTCATTCGTCATAATCATAATCATGATGGAAATAACCTGTTTAAGGGCTCTCAATGCGAATCGACTTTCTCAATGAGAGATGATGTCCGACGTCATGAGTTAACCCACACCTCCAGGAAACCCTGCAAATGCGAAGAATGTGCCATGGAGTTTGGGAAAAAAGACAATTTTTTACGACATCAAAAAAAGCGACACGTTAATAAGCGAAAACGTTCTGAAGATGAAAGGATTCCCCAAAAGAAGCAGAAACAAAGAGGTGTTCCCACTCTACATCACGCCATTCAGATTTAAAGAACATGCAAATCTCTTTCTGTTATCGGATGATGAAAAGCATCATTATTGCTCCATTAAGAATATAAGTAGACTACTCAGTCCTCTCACTAAACATAAATGTCAGGCTTTCTACTGTGATTACTGCCTTCACCGTTTCTCAAATGAATCACTCTTGAAGGATCATGTTCCCTATTGTCAAGAACATGGACCCCAGAGAGTATAATTTCCAACAGAAGAGGAGAAATAGCTGAAATTCAAAAATTTCAAGTTTCAACAGCCTGTTCCATAGGTGATTTACGCCTACTTTGAATCATTCCTAGTGAAAGTGGACACTTGTATGCCTAACCCTGCAAAATTCACACCGCTATCAAGGCAAATCATGAACCCTGTGGATTTGCATATCTTGTTGTTGGACCTGACGGCTGCAGCTATAAAATTGGGGGATTCCTATAGTGGGAACAAACTACTCAAAAATCCCGCTAGGTGGCGCTGTGAGTAAAAGGCTTCAAGTTTATCCCGTCTACAGAAGATCTCATAGTAATTCTAACTGTGGCGCCATATAGTGGTTGAAAATGTAATTAAAATTAAAGAATTCCGTTGTTTTTTTTTTTAATCTTTAGATAGAAAATACTTCAATATTATGTTAATTTCCAGTAACTAGGCTGTATTAATTCGTTTTGTATATAGAATGCGTTGACGACAATATATTAAGTATATAGTGTTAAAAGAAATCCAATTAAAAATCTTTATTTTCCCCTTAAATTATGAGAAAATGATGTTTTAAAGCGGATTTGTGTAGAGATGCATTTAAACAGGAAATATTGCTCACATTACTTCCAATTGGGTACTTAACTGTTGAATGAAAAAATTATCATAATTAGTAATTAATGTGTAAAATACTAAAAAATAGGTAATGTTGAAACACAGAACATGCGATATTTAGTTCTCAGAGGTATAATATGTTGATACGTTCGCTAGTTCTTTTTCTTTCTTATATGCAATGTTAAAAAAAAACAGGAATTTATCTACATTTCTAGATATTAAGCAGCTGAAATTAGTGGTGAATTTCGTTTAATTATCATTTCATTGTATTTAATGTAGGAAAGCATGTTATTTTTATCTCAGTCGTTAAAAATCAAATTTTTAGGGAATTAAATGTATTTTTTACTAAACAGTTGAAATAAGTGGTGAAATCGCTTAATTTCCAATGCATTTGAGAAAAAACGATATTTTCACCTCTGTAATTGAGAAAATCTCATTTTAAGGGAATTTTCTCTCTTTTTTTTAAATCACTTAAATTTTATGATGAAATCCCTTAATTTTCAATAAAATTAGGGAAAAAAAACGTTATTTTTAATTAAATCATTATACTTTTTGTCACGGAAACATTCCAAAGTGAAACAATTATTAACTGAGTAATTCGAATAACAGTATGAAAAATCCAATTATTTTTTCTTATTCATAGGAAAAGTATATAAAATTCGTCTATACCCCTCTGTATTATTTAATATACTGGAAATTATCCTTTTCCTTGTAGGTCATTATTGTAAAGTATTAATATTCAGTAAAATCTGCTCTAAAACACTTGATAAATTCCTTTATCGCCAAATGGCTGATGTAATAATCTCGATTATTTCTCTGTAAAAATCTACGTAATGAAAGTTTCCGTCTCTGCAAAGTAAAAATTAAAATTTCATCCAATGCTAATAAATTTCTCATAAACACAGCTTCCGACGTATTTATTGAAGTCCTCCACTTCTGAGAAGTGATTGCTTTAAAAGAAAATTTTTTTATTTCGAGGTGGCTCGATCTGGGTAGCGTAACGAGCTAGCATCCAGGCGACTTACAATAACTTCGAAAAGAAATCATATGTTTTCATCACTTCTAAATAATTGAGAAAGTCACTACATCGTGAAATTATAAGTAATATTTGATAAACTATGAAAATTAAGAGAATTACCGACCTTTTATTATAAGTGTAATCCCAGAAATGGATGTGATTCCACAAGCACGTTGCAGCCTGTGAAAATTACTCAGGAGCATGAGCTTTCTGGGAGGGTCACGACCACTTGCTAAAGATAAGACTCGACACACCCCCACTTGCTAAAGATAAGACTCGACCAGAAATTCAGACAACACATATATTTCATTTTAAAATTTTTTATTGATATCAAAGTATTCGGAGATACAATGACAATGCATCACCATTGGTTTAGAATTTTATACATTTCACAATGATGCTTTTTTTCACATTGATTATAGATATACTTTACAACCTGCTTACAAAAATACAGGTTAAAAGAGGAAATGGTTTTACATACAGCTGTCTACATATAATAATGACATGCAATACTTTTACATATACAGGGGTTATACAAAAAATTATGTATACATTCGGATAAAATTATCATATTTTTATACATATTAACATTTAGCTCAGACATATTAAAAATCACAGTGAACAAAATATTAGTTTTTTTCTGTTATATTATTTTTTCATTGTTTTGTAGTGACCGTACGAAAGGGTGTCATAACCATTTTCTAAAATATATCTTTTGTCATCAAAAGGTGACAGACCGAGTTTTACACCTTTCACTGTATGAAGATGATGGTTGCTACTTTGAATCCTTGTCAAATCTACTCGACAAGGTACTTTGTTTATCAAGCAGTCTCTGTAATCCTTGCGACGAAGGGTTCTTTTTACGATGTATTTGGGGACTCCTTTCCCTGTCTTCTCCTCTTGTAAACTTAGAAGAGAATACGTCTTTGAACGTAGCCCTGCGAATTCTTTGATAGGTACTCCTGAAAGTTCATCTTTCATTTTACCTACTACCTTTTTATTATGCGTACTATGCAAAACATGATCTATATGATAGTCGGACGTATCGAAATGATCTATATCTTTCATATCGGCATACATGTCCTCGGTTTGAAGCTCGTAGCAGAGTAAATCTGTATCAATAATATATGTGTAATAATTTAGCTTTATCTGCATATTTTGGACTAATATAGTCATAATGAAAGTTATATATCAATATTTTACTAATATCTAGAATACTGAATCCAGCATAAATAGGCCTGTTGAATTTCAATTTAGTTTGCTTTGATTGTACACATGCGAGGTCGTTGTCAAAAACACGAAAAGCATGAAAAGCAGGTGATGCTACGAGTTTACATACTCTCTTCGGGTTCTGAGTCAATTTAATTTTCACTCGATTTCTCAAAATTTCCATCGTTTTTCCAAACACAGCATTATTCATCAGTTTGAAAAGTCCTTCTCGAAGTCGTTTCTAGCTTTCTTCCACTGCTCCGTATTAAATTCTATATATGGTTTTAGCCAGCAAGACTGATTAAATTCTAAAACGCGATGTATTTTCTTCAGCTGCATACCGAAGGCTAAATATTGTTTGAGATTTCGATAATGAAGGACATATTTTTCCTTAGAATTTAGATTTGGGGCTAATTTCACGGCTGATTGGCTTGTATTTATTCCAAGGCTTTGGGCAACCTCTTCACAATATGATGATAGCATGCTGCTGGTAATCTGAAGTTTCTCAGGGGCTAGCGGAAAATCCTTATGTTGTCGTGTAGAGAAACTGGATAATCTAAATCAACTTCCAATATGTACCCTTTATTCGAATCATCAGCAACTGTCGTAATATCTAGATCTTCTATTTCTTCTTTATTAAGCCATCGAAAATCGCTTTGAGAGGGATACATTGCGACATTGCCCATCCATGAAGATTGTTGGCATCATAGTACATAATGTATTTAGAGGGTAGTTGGGTATTATAGGTATCTAAATACTTGTTGTTTGCAGTGCTGAAACGATTACATATCACTGAAATTCCTCCTCGTATGCCTTTTTCCAGGAAAAGATACATTGTAGTTTATCAACTCTAGATAACATTTGTCATCTTCAGGTATGAAGGCAGGAGTTGTGTAAACATGACAGGGATCAATTTTATAGTATCTGACACATAGTTTTCTCAAGCACATCAGCTAAGAGGAGCACGTCTGTGTATAAGTCGTGATATTGGTGTAGGTTTTTTGTCGAAAGAGTTCCATACTTTCACTTCATGGATATAGGTTTCTTCCCCTAGCGCCTCTTCTGTTAGCTGATAGTAAAAAGCTTCACGTGGAGGTAATAACGTTTCTTCAAGTTTTTCGCTGCTGTCAATGTAATCGTAGGGTTAAACTCCTTTTCTCAAAACCAGGTGTAGCCGTTCAGTTTCAACATGTTCCTATAAAATATGGAATTCTTCTGCTGATAAATTATTGACTAGCTTCTCAAGAGATGTACTTAAAAATTGGTTGAAATTTATGAAATTCAAAGTTCCAAGGGAGAATGCTATGTATTTTTCCATATTCTTGGGAGTGCAATTAATCCTCTTATTTTTGATCATACCGTTCCTTGCATAATAGGATGGCTGTCATATCCCTTTAGGTTATGAAATATAACTGGAATCTTATTTGTGAGCTGAAAATTGAGATTACACGCATTATGAGCGGCTCCTCGGAATTTGCCGGTTAAATGATCGTGATCTCTCACGCGATCTGGTTCCAGAACATCTTTGCAAATATCACAATTGATAGCGTCCTCTTCGTGATTTGAAAGTTGCATTGGTTTGATCACCGAGAGTAAATTTTTTATATCGTTTTCTTCTTTAAGCAGACATTCCAAAAATATTTTTACCACATTAGGACCTCTATGAACTACTGGAGGTTTATAGCTGCAGCCGTCAGGTCCAACAACAAGATATGCAAATCCACAGGGTTCATGATTTGCCTTGATAGCGGTGTGAAATTTGCAGGGTTAGGCATACAAGTGTCCACTTTCACTAAGAATGATTCAAAGTCGGCGTAAATCACCTATGGAACAGGTTGTTGAAACTTGAAATTTTTGAATTTCAGCTATTTCTCCTCTTCCGTTGGAAATTCTACTCTCTGGGGTCCATGTTCTTGACAATAGGGAACATGATCCTTCAAGAGTGATTCATTTGTGAAACGGTGAAGGCAGTAATCACAGTAGAAAGCTTGACATTTATGTTTAGTAAGGGGACTGAGTAGTCTACTCATATTCTTAATGGAGCAATAATGCCGCTTTTCATCATACGATAACAGAAGAGATTTGCATGTACTTTAAATCTGAATGGCGTGATGTACTGAATGGCGTGATGTAGGAACACCTCTGTGTCGTATCCAAAAACATTGATAGAAATGTTGTTCATTTTTTCGAATTTAGATATTTGATTTTTTGCTATAGGGAAAATTAGGCCAGATGTGTTTAATTTTTCTTCTAACATATATAGTTGTTAAGGCGTTCAGTTTTTCTTATCGCAGGATACAATGAGGCTAAAACAGACCAGACAAAACATTTTTGGTCGGAATTACATACATTAACAATAGCACGTTTTAATAGTAATTCTCTTGGGGTAGGGATATAACTAGACATTGCAAGAGGGATATATTTTCCAATGTTCATTTCAGTGTGGAGTACGGCATCCAGTATCCATCCACTACGTGCAAATTCTTCAAATGAAGTCTTGATCTTCTTACATGCTGAATCCAGTTCTTTATTTAGGGATGATGTAGGAAGACTTGTGACACAGTTACTAGTGTAACGTAAAAAGTGTGTACGTAGTGTACGTGTTACTAGTAAATGGGGTGTAGTGTTCGAATGTAGAAGGGGAGACCTTTCGCCTGAAGCGCACTTGCAAGGCAAGGTACCATTTAATGCTACCTTTCGTTGCCAATTCTTCTTCTTTCAGATGAGTTAGGAGTCCGCGAGGATTCAAGGATAAAGGTGAGGTCAACAGATGTTTCATCCGTTGCCATCAGCTTATGTGTCGACAGAGTCCTTTTCATTTCTTCTGTAAACTGACAGGGGTCGTCAGGGTCTGGTTTTTGTTTCTTTTGGGGAATCCTTTCATCTTCAGAACGTTTTCGCTTATTAATGTGTGGCTTTCTTTGATGTCGTAAAAAATTGTCTTTTTTCCCAAACTACATGGCACATTCTTCGCATTTGTAGGGTTTCCTGGAGGTGTGGGTTAACTCATGACGTCGGACGTCATCTCTCATTGACAATGTCGATTCGCATTGAGAGCACTTAAACAGGTTATTTCCATCATGATTTCTCTTATGACGAATGAGATGGGTCTGATGAAGGAAAGCCTTCTCACATATATCGCATGGATACATTATGAAGCAGTGACTTGTAAAATAACTGATTTATACTACACGAGGGCGTCGAGAACTATCAATATTGGCTTCTAACAGTTGAAAAAATCACGGAGACGCAGCTGCAGAGAACCGTCACTGTCAACGTCTGACAACAGAATGAGGAATCTGACTGATGGATGTCGTATTTATACTAGAAGAAGAACTATCCCACAGAAACTGGAGGACGTCGAGAACTATCACTATTGGCTTCTAACATTTGAAAAAATCACGGAGACGCATCTGCAGAGAACCGTCACTGTCAACGACTGACAACAGAATGAGGAATCTGACTGATGGATGTCGTATTTATACTAGTAGAAAAACTATCCCGCAGAAACTGGAGGACGTCAAGAACTATCAATATCGGCTTCTAACAGTTTAAAAAATCACGGTGACGCAGCTGCAGAGAACCGTCATTGTCAACGTCTGACAACAGAATGAGGAATCTCACTGATGGATGTCGTATTTATACTAGAAGAAGGACTATCCCGCAGAAACTGGAATAAAAGGCTGTCCCGCAGAAAGAAAGAAAAAAGTGCTATTGGGTAAAAATGAAAAAAAAATATTAAAAGAAACAACCATGAAAGGAAAAAAATATCTGGTTTAAAAACAAATTATTTGAAATTCTGAAAAATGTTGAGAATAAATATGTATTGGTGACTTGTATGGGTGACGAAAAAGCCCGCGTCCGCTTTGAAACACATGGGTGGCGGGTCCCATAGGATTAACATTGACCAGCCACTGGTCCAGAACCCCCATTAACCTCCTACTCTCGTCATTTCTAATACTGCATTTAATTTTTCCTGAATCCAAATTGATTTGGTGCCAAAATACCTTCTTTTACCCAGAAGCTGACTAATTTTTGTTTTGAAACTTTTTCGATTATTTTGATGATACAGATAAGGAGGAGATTGATCGATTATCCCCTACTAACTAGGATTTCTCATTCTTATACAGTGGAAAGAAAGAGAAGAAAATACCTACGAAAGAATGATTAACCATTTGACAAAGCAAGTCATTGATCATATAGGCAGTGTGATGATATTACCTGAGATATTATCTAATCAAGGAAATTCACTTTTGTTTAGGTATCGATTGAGTGAAAATACAAATAATATTTAAATTTACAAGAAATAGTTTAACCAAAACAATGCAATATTACAGAAAAAATTATGATTTTCGAAATTCAATAGGTTTAATAACGATTTCATTATTTTCCACAGAACATATATCGGACCTAATAATTTTAAGGAGCTAATAAATTAATGACGTCTACAGAGATGCTTGATTAAAATTTATTAATCGAAGATTTCAATTTATTAATATCATTAATTAAAGCTGAAACTGAGATACATGAAACACAAAATTTACGTCTTCTATATACAAAAGGTATATCATTAATTATTTTGGAAAAAATAAAAATGAATTATTTTGGTCCATGATAAGAATAATGATGTGTATGAAAAATTTATTCTGCATTAATAAGGAAACGATGAACAATTTTCCGTCTTTCCCTAATGAATAACAGCTAGCTTTAATGTTTAAGAGTTGGTTGTTAAATATATACAACATTATGTTATATGTGAACGAGTATATGAAAGGAAGTATATATAAATTACATTTTATGATTACGGCCTTGGTACAATCCCGTCAACAAAACCAGTTTGACAATTTTATTACAATATGAATTAGTTGTTTAAAAATGATAATTTATATTCTTCCATAACATAAGGAGAAATATTTTATAATATACTGAATCCAAGAGAAATAAATGTCTTAAAACTTCTACATAAGCTATTTTATGAGGCAGAGAGATTTTTAACAGTATTAGTCTAAGCCTATTAGTTAGGTGCTAGCTTAATTTATTACCAAGTGTAACCGAAGATAATATTTTGCTTTTACTTGCGTTTTACTTTCTCTAATGGCTTAGTCTCAGTTTGGAAGTTTATTGCAAGATCGATCATGAAATTCTGTTTAAAGAATATATTTATTTATAGAATAATAAGAAGAGAAGAAAAATGGTTTAGGTTATAAAATATATTTGCTCTAAGCTACATTTATTGAAATTTTATTCAGATGAAACAATTATTTACCATTAATAACTCATGTAGCTCTCTCAATAACCCAGTTTCCTTTAAAATCCTACAAATTATATTCTTTATGCAGGATGTGAAATGTGAGGACATTCCATGGAGATTACTCTCTTGATATCCTCACACAGGAATTCCAACGTTACAACCTAGATATTCTCGGCTTATGTGAGATAATAGTCTAAACTTTTACTATGTTAACCAGTTATTTTTACTTACCTACATTGACGTTCTTCGTATCAAAGTATCAAAGGAAAAGCTTTATTTTGCCTGTTAGTCTTGCGAACTTCAGACGGTTAACATTTACGCAATGCATTGTGCTTAGTAGAACATAGATTTAGTCGAGCTTCTATGCATTGGTGGACAAAAGGTACATTACAAACATAAAATTTGATATATCAACATAAAGACTGGCTGGAATGTAATGAAATTCGGTAGAGAAGTACTTTAGACCATAACAAAGCAAATATGCAAAAAGCAATGCCACGTGCACAACAAGCAAAACGCCAAATACATAAGGCACTGGATAAATTAGAGGCGCAGATATGGTGCTAGTTATCGCAGAAGACTGTATAATGTTAGTTTCTAAAATATCACGATCTTCACTGATAGGTCATATGATTTCTAATGACAGGCATTCTGTAGGAGCCTTTTTCATAATGATTTCACAATTACTCTCGATAATGTAAAATCCAGTATATTTAAATTGACTCCAGTATATTTAAACGACTCTCAGAGTCGACTTCAATAATGTATTGTAACTGACCATTTTGCTGCCTTCAGTCCCAACCAACATAACGCAAAATGGACTTATTGCACTATAAATTCAGAAAATATCAATTTATTTTCCGACAACATTAAAATAGGTAAAAGAAAGGTCGATTACATTTGGATCACAAGCCATGTTTTCATATTCGAGTTGATCAGCTGGCAAAGAATTTCATGCATAACTGAAATCATGATAATAATACAAATATGTTTAAAGACTTTCAAACTCAACTATTTTTATGATTCGAATGAAGAATGGATCAAAACATGGTTGCGGGGGATCAAAACTGGTTGTGTGTGGATGGGCATTATCTTGCTGGTAAAAAGTTCCGTGCTGATGAACAAATGGGGACAGCCACTAGATGCAAAACATTTGTAACATAAAGTTGGGCAGTTAGAGATCTCCTTATGATGACCAGTTCTAACCGTGATGTCCGACTACTGGCACCTCACACCAAGACACCAGGTGCTGGAGCTGTGTGACGATGTTGCATGCACTGGTGGCGTTCCTTTCCTCTGGCTGACGGCGAACACGTTGTCTACCGTCCTGCTGACCAAGACAGAAAAGAGATTCGTCACTAAATACCACGGTACTCCACTCCTGTTCGTTCCAGTTCTGTCTGAGGAGACACCACTGAAGACGTGCTTGCCCATGGGCAGATGTGAGGGGTAAACTCAGTGTTGAACGATAGGCTCGCAATGAGCTACTGTAAAAGGCTGTTGTTTACCGTCTTCCTGGTAGGTATTCGATGTATTTGCTACCTGTTTTCAGTTCCCGTGAAGTTGCGTTGCAGTCGCGCATCTGTCATTAATTAAAAAATTAAATTTTACTAAATAATATCTGGTGTACCAAAAATTATTTCTTCAAAGAAAAAACATTAATTTTTTGTGTTTCCTTATACCTTTCAATTTATTTTTATTGGGTATTATGAAAAAAATAGTTTATTTTCAATAATAAGTTTTTTTTTACAGTTTTGCTTTCAAGCA
This sequence comes from Ryuthela nishihirai, assembly GCA_038380435.1. Taxonomy (NCBI): domain Eukaryota; kingdom Metazoa; phylum Arthropoda; class Arachnida; order Araneae; family Heptathelidae; genus Ryuthela; species Ryuthela nishihirai. The sequence goes on along the minus strand of JAWZYU010000029.1, from coordinate 15,293,351 downwards.
CCTTTAGCCGTATTAAAGTAACATGCATGATTCTTATTTGCAACTGCATTCATTAATGAAAGGCTCGATATAAATATTTGTATCTTGAAATATTATATCACAAAACTACATTATAAAAACAAATATTATAAAGAGAGAACAAATAAATATTTCTATCTTGGAATATTTATTTGAAATATATCAATATAGATAAATATTTTAATCTTGAAATATAAATTTTTTGTCCCCGATGGAAATATTTTTTCCTTCTTGAAACAAACTGTTCATGATAATAAATTTTTATTTGAGATAAAGCTCGTTAGATTCGGTCTTCTCACTCGGAAGTTCTCATTCTTCATTCAGATCTTTACGGTTTTTTTTCAGAGAGGACGAACTGACGGAGTAAATGCTTTAAAACCTATAATACTTCCCAACTTTCTTTTGAGGAGCGGGAGAGATGGATATAATTTTTATATACTATAATGCTTGGAAAGTTCAGACTTGTTCTGTCCCTGAGCGGCGCTTCTCTGCATAAAATTGGTTAAATGGCAAAGTCAATTAAAAGAAAAATCAAAGATTAAATACTAAGGGCTCAGAGAATGGGGGGAAAGAGGACATACTGAAGAGCTGTTAGGAGACAGATGGTAGCCTCCCGTTAAAACCTACAGCGTGTTCCTTAACGTACACAGGATACGACACTCTCCAGTACGCGGACTACGGCTTTATATTTCGACCGACGGACGATGGCCTTTCCAAACCCCCATCGATGTCCTCTTTCTGATCGCTTTCTAGGTATACAGGGTGTCCCACACTTTCGTATACATACAGCGAAACGATTGGACAGCTCGCGCCTGTCCAATCGTTTCAATCGTTCTGCAAACCTAATTATTTCCATGGATTTTCATATACTACCGCATCCCTAAAATTCGTCACATTTGCATAACTTCTTTCAAGTGTTGCAGTTTTTGTTTGCTGTAGTGTAATTCTTCCTCAGCTTTGATAAATCTTTGCAGAAGAGAGCAATCTAAAATACAAAGATTAAGAACTGGTGTTGCACTTCTGAAAAATACCAGATTCAGATTAAAGCAAGTATTGAGCCCAAACTGTGATCATTGCAATAATACTGAAACTATTGAACATGTCTTCTTCCGTTGTTCCAAATACCATAAAGGAAGAAGAACTCTTTTAGAAACCCTTGAAAAAATTTGGAATCCATTACTCAAGCCTAAGTAACATTATTAATCCTTGGAAGAAAAAAGAACATTTTTGAAAATATAAAGTGAAAGCTTGCTTATGAATCCATTTATAAAAATAAGATCAAACTCTAATTATGCTTTTTTATCAACATATTGCGACTTTATTTTCTTGTGCGGACTCTTCGCCGCCATATCCAATGGCTATTCAAGCTGATTTTTCCTTGGCTGATTCGACTGACTGAATCCTTTTCAGATTTCTGAAATATTTTGGACTGTCAGTGAGGAATCTCTGAAGTGAAGTTTTATATTGACAATTCTCAAGCATTTAATACTTCTAATTCTGTAACTGTAACGCGGTTTTTCGTGCGCTTAGTGGAGAGAAGACACCTTGGATATAACATGTAGGGAAAATAGGTTTGTTTAAATTACTAAGTTTCACATAACGTTAAAATTCTTGTCAACAGAGGACGATTCGAAGTGATAAGAATCCAAAGTGGACAACATGTAAGTGATATATTACCGATATATAGTGAAATTTAATAAGAGAGTTAGACGAGGACTGTAAAATGAATTGAAACATTTGGGAACTAGTTAAGATTTAGATAAGATTTGAGTTGTAATTCTTGCCAAAACCCCGCATGGTTTAAAATCTTTTATATCGTTGGAAGCACGGATCTATAAAATAATAAAAAGGGGTGCGATAAACTCAATCGAAAAGGAAAAACGTAAAAGGGAGGGGAATGATACTTGATTTCCATTTCAGCAAAACATTTCCATCTACTTTTTAAAGTCTTTAAGACATCTCTTGAAAAGTGCATGAAATAATAAAAGAAAGTAATAAATACTCCTTCAAGCAGCTGCTTGCCACAGAGGTCTGATAGGAGCCTGTCAGTTTATACGCCATAGTTGAAGGTCTGCGAGGATGGCGGAAGCTCAGAAGAAAAACAACACGAACATCCATACCTTAACCGGTATTCGAACCCAGGTCCCTTAGATTAGTACCCAAGCATGCTAACCACTCTGCTACGGAACAGCTTAGCATGAAATATACATAAATTTAATACTTTTTGTTCCTCTTACCCTTACCAGCATTCTCAAGGAGAGGGAATGTCACCATCCTATATGCAGCCTTGTATCGTTATGACATCACCTTTGTCATTAAGCTTATATTCTGTACAGTTGTAATTTATGAGTTGTGTCTGCCATGCAGTTTAAAAACTGATTTAATTCTGTTAGTAATTTTATTAAATTTTCATTCCTGTTAGTGGCATACTCAATAATCTGAAAATAAATTTTGTAAATGCATCAATTCGTCCTCGATCTGAAAATTCATAACAATATCTCTTTCACCATTTTGTCATTTGTGGAATCTGACACCCCATACTTTAGGTTCCCTAGTTTCACCAATATACAGTGTCATTATAAAAGAATGCTTATATTTTAAAGTGCAATATTTTATTTTAGTATTAATCAATAAAAGTAATGTTAATTAATAAATTCAATAAAAGTAATTGCGTGTCCGAAATGTCAAGAAACTTTCAAAGTTCCTTGACATTTTTTGTGTTCAACAGACTTCAAGTGACCGCCATTGGTGGCGCAGTATTCTCGTCCATACTCGGCTCAGAATTTATGGTGTAGCATTGCAACAGCTATAGCGATTCTTTACTATAAATGATTAAAATTGAAAAACATTTCGAAATTGAAATATTTTAATGTAGCCCTCCCACCCCGAAAGAAATGGACAATGTGCAAATCGGTACTTCTCGTGGGATCACAAGATCGGTCCACCTTTACCAATTCAGCGATTTGCAAATTAGATATTTAGGTATAACTACTCCACGTCGTCACAACAAGGAAATTTTGCCTGTTTTCTTGACATTTTGAACCTACAATTACTTTTTTTTAAATGATTATTAATGAAATGTAACACTTAAATATGAGTATTCTTTATTTTGACCCTGTATATGCCAATATAACTTTTTTTAATTCCAGAAAATTTGTAAAGTCGAAAATGCCTGCACATTTACTTACTTGGACATTTAATATTCGATATGTGTCTCATTTCGGCAAAAGTTCCATTACTATCTCCTTAATAATTTATTATTATTTGCCATGACGTGAGATAAACCGGCAGAGAAGCCTCGACGGTGAACGTAACAGTGAAAATACAGAAATCACATACACGAGAAATCAAAACAGAGAACCAACAACGTACTTATCTTACCGTGAAGCAATATACAAGACCCGTGCTACAACGAGCAGCATGCCGAAGTGTGGCACCGACTAATTTGTGGTAGTTCGTGCTCGACAGAGGCTGTTTGCTGCTAACTGCACTCCCTGTGCGAGCGTTTGCGTGAAATGAAGCGAGCCTCGTTGCGAAGTTAGACGAAAGAAAATTCCCTCTGAGAGAGAAGAGGAACGGTTAGCCGACTGAACAAACGGTGCACGATCCATTACAATCTGACTCGATATCCTTTCTGCACGCGACGGGCGTAGGGCAATAGCTTTCCATTTAACAGTCTCCCAGCAGGGCAAGAGATATGAATGTATGGCTGGTTGGGCATTACTCAGCATTAGGTCTAAATGGATAGGGCACGGAGCACTAGCAGGAAAAGGAAAGTGGATAGATAAGGTGATGAAAGTAGCAATAACACTGCGAATAGAGGAGTGAAGACGGAAAAGGAAATTGAGGCAATCTAGGAAATCGTTTCGCATTCCTAATTCGAAAGCATAGAAAGAGTAAATATATGAATAGACATAAGCCCTCTTCCACACTTTTGGTTTGCAAAGAAAGTACAAAATTTCAATGCATTGTGCATTATACATGCGCTGCTTCTTTCTACAGGAAGATTCCACGGATTCCCCACATTTACATTTTTTTTTACATTTTGTAGAAATAAATAATCGCAAAACAACACGATATAAAACTAAGGAAAAAAACAGGTGTATATATATATATACACGAAAAATATTCATTTGCGGATAGAGATAATAATATTAAGTAAAATATTTCCCAAGTTTCCCAAGTACTCAAAAAAGTCCGGAGAAAGAAATTCTCTAGAAACCTGTTAGGAGACAGATGGACGCATCTGTGATGTCCTCCATTTTTAAATCTATGAAGACTGAGCGAGATGTAATGTACTCCCTTTCGGAATGCGATGGGACTGGGCTAAATGTCGTGGCCGCCGGAGGACGATGCGATTACTGCTTAGAGAACTTCACTCTCATTTCGGTGAAAAGACAGGTTCGCAGGTTTTTTAGCCTCGTGGCACTGTATGCATGATGTTCGCTGCGTTGAATGATGAATAACAATAGTCCATTAATTAACTGCACGAGTTGTTGTTGGGTTGGGTTGTTTTACCTCTGAGCGGCACTTTTTTGCACACCATGGGCTAAATGGCCAGGTCACATGGACCCCGAAGGATCAGAGAAGGTTGGGAGAGGGGACCCACTGGAACAGCTGTTGGGAGACAGATGGTAGCCTCCCGTCAAGGCCATCCAGCGTGTTCTTTAACGTGCACAGGGTATGGCTCTCCCGCACACGGGGCCACGGCTTAACGTCCCATCCGACGGACGGCGGCCTTTCCAAGCCTATCGGTGTCCCCTACTGACCGTGGGCAAGGCGGGGAATTTTGCGGAGATAAATCTCAACGCTGATCCAGCTGGGACTCGAACCTGGGAACTACAGATTACGAGCCTGGCGCGCTACCGACTGAGCCATCCCCGCCCCAACTGCACGAGAGTTGGATAGGGACGACACAGTTTATTTGCGGTTTAAACACTCAAGTGCTGGGGATGCGCTCAACTCCGTGGTCCTTTGCTGCCTTGCTGTTGCAAACGTTAATAATGAGGTGGAGAATCGCACACTCTGCAAGTTCTCATTTTACAGACCTCAAACTCGGCGAAAGGATAATCAACCTTTGCCTACACTGTGGTTCACTCTGAATCCACAAAACTATTATCAAATTCTCCAAGAATCTCGTTTCCCTCTTGGAATGACACCCTCCCTTCAAGGGTTACTTCGAGTCATTCTGACGCGTATCGAAACGACTCCCTCGTTCGAAAATTCACACCAAAACTGTTGTCTCAAATCTTCCGCCTAGCCTCCTCGCTGCACTAGCGCCCTAGGCTAGTCTTTTACGGCCATAACAACTTCTGGAATCGATCTTGATGCAAGCAGCCCGCTTCCGACCTGAAAACAACAGTGAGTCACATCCCAGCGCACAAAAACACTTAATACATAAAAATATATACAATTATAAATGTACTTTAGAAATATATCAATAAATAAATAAACATAAAATTCGGGAGACATGACAGCATCCCATCAAGACTATCCTATGTGTCCTCCAACGTACGTATTGTTATGAATTAAATGGATGAAAACTGAGCGTGAGTTCAAATAAATAGTATATAACAATTCTAATTCTAAAACAATGTAATTTATTACAAAAGTATGGATAAAAACATCTATATAAACTAAAGTCAACCAACAGTATTTCTATATTAGTATAAAAATAAATCTTCCAAAGAACTTAGTATCTGATTACTATTTACACTCAAATCATAAAATAAGGTTTATATCAGTCGATGAGCAGTACAGTCATGTTTCAAACAAATCTGCAATCTATCGAGAATAACCTTAACAATTCTTGTTAACAAACTAAATGTAACTAAACACCAATTGATTTCTTTCTAAGGTTTTAGACTTCAAGTACTCTGAAACTGCAGCTAAGAATACTTGTTTTTTAGGAGCAATTCTTTTCAGATGTTGATCACTACTCATCAAACGATGAATTCTTTTCATCTACTAGTTTACTAACACGATCACGCTAAGTAAATTTATTTAATCTCCCGCGCGCACACCATATAAAACACTTCTTCTTTAGATCTTATCGCACACAAACTGAGACTAAGTTCCTTTCACATAAATTCTTCTAATTAACACTTATTCCTTATTCTTTCAGTCAAGTTCGTTCGATGTCGTTGGTGACGTAACTCGCACATTGAAGCACATTCGAGCATCAAGACGAAACATCACATCACAAGTTCAATGTAGCACGTTAATCTGTCGTAACAATATTGTATAGCTCTCTCGTACAAGAGACATATATTCATTTCCCATTCGACACACTGCAAATGCAGAAAGAGTATTGAAATACTTAAAAAGTATGCTATTCAAGCCCATCACTGTTCTGAAGTACAGAAGAAATATTGTACTACTCAAAAAATCGGTCTCGAACTTTTCGATTAAGAGTATGTTTTGCAAAATCTCGTAATCAGATGTTCCTAAATTCGAGTGCAAAATGAGCCTTCATTGCATTCACCTATCCAAGCCCAACAGTGTCCTTTTTTTTTTATTGAAGGGCAGAAAGTGAGTTAAAAAACGAAAATTTGCAATGAAGGCTCATTTTGGACTCGAACATAGAAACATGTCATTACGAGACTTAATAGAAAAGTTCGAGAATGATTTCCTTCTTAGTATTGCAATAATTTTTCTGCAGCTCGTCCGTATGAGAAAATAAAAGTTACGAAGAATTAAAGAAAAGCAGTTTGTTCAATTTTTTGCGATTTATACTACATTTTATTTATTTCTTCTGTATATTTCGTGGAATGTTTTACCTCTGAGCGACGCCTTTTTTTAGCAAAATGGACTAAATGGAGAGGTCACAAGGACCCCAACGGCTCAGGAAGGTTGGGGAAGGGGACCCACTGGAAAGCTGTTAGGAGATATAGAAGCATCCGGTCAGGTCATTCAGCATGTTCTTTAACATGCACATCCTATGTTTTTCCGATCCTGTTGGCTTTCTCGCCGAGACCACAGTAGGAGTTAACGGACTGTATGTTTATGAATTCTTATCTCTTATAATTATTCGCTATATACATATAATGGTTTATGCATATACTCTTTTGTATAACATATATTGTATAAACATATATTGTATAAACATATATTGGTTTCTGCATTCATTCACAGAAACAGGACTGTTTAACAGAAACAGGATTCACGAATGGAACACAATAGTGTGACATTCGTGATCCCAGTTCGCACGACTTCGGCACCAAGCCAGACGAGCGCTGAGATGGTTTGCAGTCAATGGTAGTCAACATAACAGTTGCTTAGAGCGCAGGTGTGCCTCATGCAAACTTCGGTTTACCGTTAGGGTCGTTATGGGGACGTCCATGGCTCCTGACACAGCCCGTTGTATATCGCCTACAGTGCTCTATGGTGACGAACGAGCATGCCGAACAATGCACCTATCAAGCCATTCTGACGTCTGTGGGACGGCACCACTCTCTCTGTGACGCACGCTAGAACCTTCATTTCGCCACTGTTACCAACAGCGTTCAACAGTTCATGCACCCCGATGAACATGGGCAGCGACACAACGTATAGTCCATCCAGCTTCACATTGGCTTATAATTCTTTCTCTCTCAAAAGCATCCAAATGATGATTAACCTGTCAACGTCATGTACCAGGCAATTTCGGCCTTCACTAAACCATTTACAAGCGAAGCCACTTAATCTCAACTGTTCGCCGACTTCCACCTGCATAAACACAACACCATCCCTGTTTCTTCTTGCATCTTATATATTTTGAGCCACACATGTCATTGGCTCCGGATTATCATCATTTGCATATCTCAACTGCGCACACCCATTGTACGACATGTCTTTCTGGGTGGGGCACTTTCAATGTCGAGTGTGTTAAATGTAGTGTATTAAGAATATTTTTAAACGCAGGATTCATTCGGGGTAAATTTTTATCTAATCGCTGCCACTGTAGCTCAATCATTATACAGTCATCCCGCTTTAACCTTTACCCAGTTCAGGTAATGACAATTGTGGCGGTTGACTGTCCCATTCAAGTGAAAGTTTGCTTTATAGCTGAAGATTATGTCAGCCAAGAGAAACGGCTGTTCCTGAAGTTTTTCTAATATTCAATCACAGAACTGTTCTCTGTGGTCTATATTGTCTCCATGGAACTCCTCTACAATTTGCGTTTTGTATGGGTGAAACCTGTTTCTTCTCAGGATTCTGTATACAGATAATTTTCCAATTCCCACCCTTGTGCAATTTTTCTTTCAGACAGGCGAGGGCTAACTTCTAATTTTGCCAGAATATCCAGTTGTCTTTATCTTATAAATTACCTGTGGTACTACTAGGACGACTTGGTCTAGGTTTATCTATCACCGAGCCATTTTCCTTCAATCTCTTCAGAATATTACTGACGGACATGTGACATGGCTTTGGCTGGTCTGGATATAGCCTGTGAAATTCCTCCCATACACCCGCTGACTTTTTCCAATAGAATACATTTCAATCTTCTCGTGTTATATGAGCGATAGATACATCGTTACTATGTGATTCACCAACACGTCGACTCTTCTGAAACAACAAAGAAGAACACAATGCAGTTATATCTACTCGTGATGATGTATACAAAAGTGTGAGACACCCTGTATATCTAGAAAGCGGTCAGAAAGAGGACACCGATGGGGGTTTGGAAAGGGGGTCAGTCGGGTCAGTCAGGGGGTCAGTCGGTCGGAATATAAAGCCGTAGTCCGCGTACTGAAGAGTGCCATATCCTGTCTACGTTAAGGAACACGCTGTAGGTTTTAACGGGAGGCTACCATCTGTCTCCTAACAGCTGTTCAGAGGTCCTCTTTCCCCTATTCTCTGAGCCCTTGGCATCCTTGTGACCTGGCCATTTAATCAATTTTATCAGAAAAGCGCCGCTCAGAGACAGAACAAATCTGAACTTTCCAAGCATTATAGTATATAAAAATTATCTCCATCTCTCCCCAAAGAAAGAAAGAAAAATCAAAGATTAAATACCAAGGGCTCAAAGAATGGGGGGAAAGAGGACATACTGAAGAGCTGTTAGGAGACAGATGGTAGCCTCCCGTTAAAACCTACAGCGTGTTCCTTAACGTACACAGGATATGACACTCTCCAGTACGCGGACTACGGCTTTATATTTCGACCGACGGACGATGGCCTTTCCAAACCCCCATCGATGTCCTCTTTCTGACCGCTTTCTAGGTATACAGGGTGTCCCACACTTTCGTATACATACAGCGAAACGATTGGACAGCTCGCGCCTGTCCAATCGTTTCAATCGTTCTGCAAACCTAATTATTTCCATGGATTTCCATATACTACCCCCCCTCAAAAGAAAGTTGGGAAGTATCATAGGTTATAAAGCATTTACTCCGTCAGTTCGTCCTCTCTGAAAAAAAAGGTAAAGATGTGGATGAAGAATGAAAACTTCAAACTTCCGAGTGAGAAGACCGAATCTAACGATCTTTATCAAAAATAAAAATTTCTGATCATGAACAGTTTGTTTCAAGAAGGAAAAAATATTTTCATCGGGGACAAAAAAAAATTATATTTCAAGATTAAAATATTTATCTATATTGATATATTTCAAATAAATATTCCAAGATAGAAACATTTATTTGTTCTCTCTTTATAATATTTGTTTTTATAATGTAGTTTTGTGATATAATATTTCAAGATACAAATATTTATATCGAGCCTTTCATTAATGAATGCCGTTGCAAATAAAAATCATGCATGTTACTTTAATATGGGTAAAGATGCTTGAAAGCAAAACTGTAAAAAAAACTTATTATTGAAAATAAGCCTTTTTTTTCATAATACCCAATAAAAATAAATAAAAAGCAAAAGGAAACACAAAAAATTAATGTTTTTTCTTTGAAGAAATAATTTTTGGTACATCAGATATTATTTAGTATAATTTAATTTTTTAATCAATTTTTCCAGGAGGAGGGAACTTTCCTCTTCCCCACCCCTTATAAGCGTCAATGCTTATGACGTTAGGATTGTCAAGGGTGCTTAAAATATTTCCTCTATTTTCCCTCTAAAGTAAAAGGGGGAGGAAATTTAACGGGAATTCATTGTAATCAGATACTATTTATTAAATGAAAGGGAGTATTATAAAAAAAAATCCTCAAACAGCTATTTGCCACAGAGGTCTAACAGTTTAATACATCGTAGGAAAGATCTATGAGGAAGGCGAAGCCTATTGTCGGGATCGACCAGTTCTGCTGGGACAGTGCAAAATACATATCCCTTTTCTTTCTGTACCTACAGCAGCAGGGAAGGTACCGGCCTACCTGCATTCCACGAGGAATTAGCTCTGCTGTCCTATTTGAACAGGCAGAGCTGGACAGAGTCACATCGAGGTCAGAAAGGACAAAGGAAGTCCGTGCGTAAAGAGGATTTAAAAACAATGAAGAAGAGACGACTTGAGGTATTTCTTCTCTGCTTCTTGCTCTGCGAGATCAGAGCTGGCTGCCCTTCTTATGGGCGTCAGGTATCATTAAAAAAGTTAGGTTTAGCTATAAAAGTTGAAAATAGCGATACCTGCGCGGAGAATAATCTCTGGCAGTGTAATAATTGTTGGTGTATCTTGACGAAGTAATAAATCTGTTTTTTACTTATCTTCCTCGGGTCGGAGATGGCTCAGTCGGTAGCGCGCCAGGCTCGCAAAACTCCCGCTCTGCCCACGGTCAGTAGGGGACACCGATGGGCTTGGAAAGGCCGCCGTCCGTCGGATGGAACGTTAGGCCGTGGCACCGTGTGCGGGAGAGACATACCCTGTGCACGTTAAAGAACACGCTGGATGACCTTGACGGGAGGCTACCAACTGTCTCCCAACTGCTGTTCCAGTGGGTCCCCTCCCCCAACCTTCTTTGAGCCTTCGGGGTCCTAGTGACTCTGGCCATTTAGCCCATTGTGTGCAAAACAAGTGCCGCTCAGAAGTAAAACAACCCAATTTATCTTCCTATTGCTTTTGGTTCTGACATTTGTCGGTTGGTCGTTTGTTGGTTTCTGGATATAAAAAAAGTTGTTCCACCATATCTTTCGAACGCGATGGAGCAACTTGACGATTTATGTGCCAAATGAAAGCTTGTGACGCAGGGAATGTCTTAGGCCATAAAAAAAATTTACACCCGTGCTTTCTTCGCCCTTAAAAAGGGGGAAATATGAAAACAATTCTTTAGCTATTTCGCCAGAACGCAAGGGTCGAAAGTAACAGGCTATATGTCGACTGAAAGCTTCTGACGCGAGGAATGTCGTAGGCTACGGAAACTGGACCCCCGTGCTTTCGGGGTCGACTTTAACGAGTCGTATCTCAAATTAAAGCTAGTGACGTCTCCAATGTCGTGAGATACCTCAAACCTGACTCCAAAAGAGGAATAAATGTGCTCTATGTTTATGAGCGTACATCAAAATTTCTGAAGATAGGCGTTTTATTGACAACAAAAAATATAAATTAAAAAATTTAAAAAATACCTGTCTTCCTATAGGGCCCTAAAAAGTAGAATATAAACCTAAAGCATATCGATGGTGCAATCGGTCACTGTGATCGTATTCACTTCGAAAGAAGGTAGGGCGCCGATTTACCTACTCGACAAGATTGCCGTTTGCTATTTTCCTTTGAAGTGAATATGAACTCAGTGACAGATTGCACCATCGATATGCTTTAGGTTTTTTTTTTCTACTTCTTAGGGCCGTTTAGGAAGATGGGTATTTTATTCATTTTTAATTTGTAATTTTTATTGTTATTTAAGTTTAGTAGTTTGATTATGGTTTGGCCAAGATACAAGAAAGAAATAGTTTATCGTTAAATCCGTTTGAAACGTGTTTATGCTGCCCTACGTCCGGCACTGCAATACCACGTCTGCAATACCACGTGCTGCCCCACGTCCGGCACTGCAATACCACTCGGCACTTAAGTTTACGACACCTGTAGAACAACCTTTTTTGTCTAAACAGTAGAAAGATTTCCATCAAAGCGTTTTTTCAGCGAAGTCCCTTGCGAAGTTGCCACTGAAAAGCAAACAATAATTATCATTCAATAAGTAGAGAAATCGGTTTGGTGTATTATATTCCTTTAAGTTAATATAAATGCTGTAAGTGATTTGATCATTGCTATGCTTTAATTTTATTTTTAGGAGTCATATACGAGGACAGAATTTTAAATATTTTACTCTTCACTGCAATCATGCACTCATTTTGCTTTAAACTTTAAAAAGCAAAGTATGTTATATTAATTTCGAAACGTAGTTTTTATGTATCAAAAAGGGTCTTAGTATTCAATACTAGATTGTAAAACCCGAAGAGAAACTTTCAACTTATGTGGGTATCAAATATGTTTGTGCATCGTTTGTTTCTTGTATATACAGGATGAATCTGAAAAAGTGGGCAAAACTTTACGCGACCGATGCAAACGCTCGAAGGTTTTCCAATCTGGAGTGCATCTCATCGGAAACCGGTCGCGGTAACGTCTCTGTGCCTCACTTGCATTCCCGTCCGCCGCACCATACACAAAGTGCATATCCGCCATTTCGTGGTTAGTATAACCAGCCATCCTCTCGGCAATCCACGGTAGAAATGCCATTGGGTGCGAGGACCGACCCTTTTATACCATTTCCAACGCCACCTAGCGGCTCGCCGTTTGCGTTCTGACCATACATTCTATGACGAATATTGCTCGTATAGCTGCGTTCTACCACCCCGTAAAGTTTTGCCCACTTTTTCAGATTCACCCTGTATATTTCTGTTTGAATATCTCAACTGTGCATTTTAACAGACATCACGCATTTTTAGCTTCTTCTTAATACGAAATACGCAGTATTTATGGACTGCTTCTATCATTTTAATAATATCTGTTGTTTTTCTCTTTCTCGAGAAATAACTAACTCTCATTAGTGAAAGTGAACTCTTTTGCTTGATGCAAAGTTTTCGGCGCAATAAGTATTCACTTTGATGTTTTTCGGAGAGTGTTATATATCGTTTATAAAATGTTGTTTTGAAAGCAATTGAAGGCGCTTGCGTTTAACACCTCGAATCTCTGCTCTGCCTGTAATTCCCTTAACCACTCTCCAGTAATGAAACCAGGATGAGAAAAATAGCAAAGATGTTCTCCAGGGTGCAATGAACTCAACAATTTCAATGAAATAGAGATATGCGATGGAAGAGAAGGCGAGAAGACAAAATGATGATAATACTGATCAGAATGCTACAGGGAATACTGCAGCCTTTCGTCATCCCAAGAGAGGATGCGGAATGGATGAGGATGGAGAGTGCGGTATACCATACATGGCAGATGGAGAGTTACTCTGAGAAGTACTCTGCATCTGAGAGCAAATTACCGCCCATCAGCCAGATGGATGGAGGATTAGAGCTTGTCACGACAACAGTAGGGCGGTCTTGAACGTGATGCTGATATTGTTGAACAACTTTAGCATAGCAACGATATGGGAATGTACTCGCAGACATCCTCATAGTGAACCACACCAGATTTTGCTATAAATTTTAAAAGCGTTTTGTTTACAAAGTTTCTTTTACCAGAATAGTTTTTTTTTTGTTATTTTTATATCTTCTGACACCTTTCCTGTATGCATCACCAGAATTCAAAATTTCAGAAACTTTGAGTTAATCTAGTCACCACTGCAATGATGGAGAGATTTTTTGCTGCAAGTTAAATGAATAATAAATACAAACTTTACACTCTTGTTCTACGCGAGCACTACGGCGGTGCTATTACGGGGAGGATCCGACTTTCATAAATGCAAATCCGATCAGAACTTTTGGTAAATCTGAACGTCAAAAGCACAAGTTAAAAAAAAGAACTGAAAAGTTCAAATATGAAGATACAGTATTCAGAAGAAAAAAAACGGTCTTTTCAGCAAAAGATAGCAATATATTTTAATCCCCTATTTTACGTCTCCTGTTAATTTCAATTCTTTGTAATTTCTTTCCTGTACTCTCTTTGGGAACAGGGGCTTGTTCAATGGGTAGCACGCCAGACTTGCAATCTGATGTTCCCAGCTCCCCAAGTCCTGGGTCCAAGGTTCCCAATTCCAAACCGTTCTTATCTCAGCTAATCCTGTTATGGCCTCAGTGTTAAAGGTGACATCGATAAGTTTAGATCACCGTCCGCCAAATAGGACGTTAAGCAGTTGTCACATGTGTAGGAGAGCCATAGCCCTGTGACTATTAAAGAACACCCTAGATGATCTTGAAGAGAGGCCTACGTCTGTCTTCTAACAGCTGTTCAGTGGTTCCCCTCCCGACAAAATTCTCTGAGCTCTCGGAGTCTGTGACCTGACCATCTAGTCCATTGGATGTATAAAACTGCCACTCAGAGGTAAAACAACCAAACCCTTAAGGTTAAATTATATTAATTCAATTAATAATTTCATTATTTTCGTTATTAATTCATTAATCCTTTCTTTGTTTTCATTATTAGGTCATTAATCCTTTCATTGGTTTCATTATTCATTCATTAATCTTTTCATTATTTCATATTTAATCATTAAACCTTTCAATTCCTATCATCTGTCTAAATTAACGCAGTGAAATGCTCACATCTAAGAAATGCTAATAACACTAGATTGCAAGGTTTTTATAAGATGAACAATTGTAACTGCATGTTTTTCAGGTGCTGATTTCAGATCTGGCCTTAAAAAATGGCTAGCACGTCACGTTTTTACGTTATTGGTCATTTTGACTCCTATTAAGATCTTCGTATACTCCAGGCAACTGGGAGGACGCTAGATATTTTACTTTTTGTGGCTGACAACACTGATTGCCAAGTGGGAGAAAACATGTAACAGTAACCTCACCTCAGACCGCCATTCTTGTTGTTTTGTAGAAGGAACACCTGCTGTACGTTAAGGAGTGAATTTTGACGTTTAAAAGGCACAAAGGCAGCGTTACGGATGTGTTAATATGCAGATAAATTTTGTTATGTGTGGGGAAATTATATTTTAAAATCTCAGGATCGTTCTTTGACAAAGATTGTGAACAAAGCCTACAACTTGTATTTTGGATGCCATGTTGGAGATCAGAACAAAACATGGGCTTCACATGTGTGCTGCATTTCTTGCTTTGTTGGCATGAGCGAATGGTTGAAAGGTAAGATAAAATCCATACCCTTTGCAGTTCCGATGGTTTGGCATGAGCCAACTGCTTACATGCATGATTGCTATTTTTGTTCAATTAAGGTGTCAGGCTTTTCAAAAAAGAACAAAAGTAAAATACAATATCCAAATGTGAATTCAGTCATAAGACCAATTCCTCATGGAGATCTTCCTATATCAACACCTCCAACCAAATGGGAGGAGATGGATTCACATTCATCAGAGGAAGACTTTGAGGCACATACAGTTCTTGATCCTACATACACCCCTAAAATGTTAGATGAGCCTCATCTGATTTCAGCAAAATGAACTAAACGATCTTGTTCGAGACCTAGAACTTTTCAAACAACAAGCTGAGGTTTTAGGTTCAAGACTTCAAGAGTGGAATCTTCTGGCCAAGGGTATCAGAATATCTGTTCAGAAAGGAAATTTGTCTTTATCTGCTTATTGCGAGATGTAAGGTGGTTTGTGTTTCTGCACAGATATTTCGGGGCAAATGGAAGAAATTTGAACAACTCACGACCCTAAGGAATGGTTTCTATTTATAGATTCGTCAAAATTCAGCTTAAGAACTGTTGTTTTGCATAAAGGAAACCAAAAACCTTCCATTCCAGTGACACATGCTGTGGGAATGAAGGAAACATGTGGAATCATGGAAAAAATACTCCCTTCTGTAAAATATTACCAGTTAAGTGGACAATATGTGGTGAACTAAAAGTCATATTTCAGTAGTCGTGCTACTTGTTTAGAAGGGGAGAGGAAAAGTTCCTCCACCCCCTCCGTGTTCACTGGATGCTTTCTGTTGCTAGGTTTCCTACTTTATAGGAGGGGCGTGTCTGAAATAACGTCATCGCTGCGTGTTTGCTGGAAGCTTGAAGGGCCGTGACTAACGATTATTGTTTCAGAGAGTTTCAGATCCTAGGATGGGGCTACGAATTTTATTGGTAGCCCGCCTTTTCCCCCTTCATGAACGGTTCACACAGATGGTCTCTAAATGCGATAGCATCACTGAAAATGTCATAACTCATGTCAGTATTGAAAGGTAGGCTAACGGACGAGGTTCTATCGCTCTCATTTTTTCTTGAGTGTCATTCCTATTCTGAGAGGTCCCCTATTTCAAGAGCGAGGTGCTTTGAGAAGCATTGGGAAGGGGTATTGTACTTATGAAATGTAACAGCTGCCTACGACAATGCTCTTGAAGGAAGCGTGTCTCTGAATAGTCGCTGTGGACGAATTGCTTCGAGGCGGTTCTGTTGACAAAATAATTATAGTCGACGCGTTACCTGCTACTTACACAGGTAAGCCTAAGAATAGGGAGGACGACATTACCCTTCAGAGTCCCTGCAGTAAGGGTTGCGTTGTTCAAGTCGTAAACGTGAAAATAAGCGTGAATGTAACAGCCCAAGGAGGTGTGTCTCTCAACAGCGTTCATACCTGTCGCCAAGTATCTGATTGTTGACGAAAAAGTCCCGTAACTCACGTCACGAAAGGAGAGGGAGGACGTGTTCGTTGGAGGTCGGCTGCAGTAGATAATACAAGGGGATGCCCAATAAACCAGGGGGCTGAATGACATAATGTAAGAGTGCTGAAGGAGGTGTGTCAGAAAGCCTGTTCTGTCGAGATATAATTATAGGCGACTGGTACTTAGCCAGGTATGTGCACTGATAACAATGTCCTTTTGGAACGTTTCTTAGTCGGGGGTCCTTCAAGGGGGCATAACGTCCACTCGGAAGGGTCATTACTTGTTACCGAATCTGACCCAATGACACGTTCCGTTTAACAGAAGAGAGGCTACTGACAATGAATGGGAGTCTTGGGTTGGCGATAGGAAAGTCCCAAGGGTAGCTCTTCCCATCCAAATGTTGGGCCATTATAACAGAAGTAGGGTAGGTAACGAAAAACCCATAACTCACGTCAGCATTGAAATGTCGCTCTAAGGCAATCCATGTCAGGTATACTCTAAACGCGTCGAGAAATGTCGTAACTCATGTCAGTATACAATAGAAGCACAGGGAGATGGATGCTCCAGGTGTGGGATTTAAGCAGTCTCGTGATTCAACCTCCTATTCATTTCAAATTTAATCATTAAACCTTTCAATTCCTATCATTTAAGCAGCCTCGTGATTCAACCTCTATCTATTTCAAATTTAATCATTAAACCTTTCAATTCCTATCATCTGTCCAGTACGCTCACAGGGGGAAGGAATTTAAAATGTACCATTAGAGGGAGGTGAAGGTGGGTGGACTTGCTAATGCACACAAAGCGCTTTATAAACTCCTGCATGGCTTGGAAGAATTCATTAGCCTCCTTAGCCAACATTCAGTGTGAGCTAGATGCTATTTTAGCTAGGGGGGAACGTCCACCAAAAACTTCACGACTTAGTCTCAAGAGATGGAAGAAGAACGACCAGCTGCCAACGATGAAGCTTGCGAGGGTAAAGGAACCATCTACCAAGGCCGGTCCGTCAAGCCAGCTGCCCACCATCAAAGGAGACACCGCACCTACCATACCTGCATCAAGATCATGCCTTAGCCTCAAGAGATGCTGTGGACAGGCGGCGTCAGCGTCGAAACACCAGAGAGCGTGCCGTTGACCTCACGTAATGAGGTCACGGCGGAAAAATTCATGGACACAGTGCAGAAGATTCTTCAATCTAACGATGCGATCGGGACAGATCAAGATTTACATTTTGATCTGGCAGCTGGTGATCTCGAACGTTCCGGAGGCGTCGGTAACACCCCTGGACTATGACGCAGACCTCTAGCGGACCTCGACATGTTCAACAGCAGTAAAAAGTCTGTTATCAGAATTCAAAATGATGAAATCTTGTTCTCGCCAGAAGTCTTGTTGTCGCCTGTGTCCTGTGTTTAAAAAAGCAGGGTAAGATGACAAGCGGGGCATTCAAGTACATCTGCGAGCGAGATTCTGGACGACAGAGGGATGAGGCTAAAGCCTTACATCGTGAGGCAGTGTCTCTGAGGACAAGTGTGGTTTGCCCGAACTTCACACCTTTCAGACCTACCTGTACAACGAATACAGAATCATTGTGTTTGGGGCACAGGACGACTTTGAAGTGATTTTCACTGGGAAGAAAGATGCAGTAAACATCATTTACCTGTTACATGACAACGACCACTTTTCCATCATCACTAAACTGGCAAGGTACTTCAGTGCGAAGACTTTCTGCGTGGTCTGTCTGAAACCCATTCACCACAAGCTGCACATTTGTAAAAATATCTGCCGGGCATGTATGATGGCAGACTGTGGAAAAAAAGGTACTAGTATCTTTTGTGAATTGTGCCAGGGTTACTTAAAAGGCCAACAGTGTCTGACCTCCCATCTTCTTAATGGTACCTGTGCTAAGTGGACAAGTGTGTCGACTGTAGTGTCATTTATCAGACCTCTGACCCCCCTCCCCCCCTCACCAGTGTGTGCAGAAAGAACTGGAGTGTGTCAAAGTGGCTTAAGAATGTGAAGTCACCGGAAGCCGTCTATATTTTGATATAGAGACGGTTGAAGAAGATGGCTTATAAACCCCCATTTTATGCATCGTCACCTAAGAAGACGGTGATGTTGTATGGAAATATGAAGAGTTCGAGCATACGGACACCTTCATGGACTGGTTGCTGTCTATCCAGAACGGTAAGCCTAAATTTAGAGATGTTACTTTGCTAACACATAACGATAGAGGATTCGATTTCATTCCCATTCTAAATTATCTCTATCGAAAGTGCCTGAGGGTGGAATTGATTTTTAATGGCAACAAAATTCTTCTTTTTAATTTATGCGGACTCAAAATCAGGTTTATTGATTCTCTCTCTTTTATACAGGCCCCTTTACGATCTTTTCCTAAAGCTTTCGGCATTAGCGAAGTCAAAATAGGTTTCTTCCCCCACGCTTTTGTACGAGACAGAATTTAAATTATTCTGGACCCATTCCCGACGCCCATTATTTTGAGCCACAGTACATGACCCCAGGAGAAGCTTCAGAATTCCGTCAGTGGTATGAAACAGTGAAGGGGACTCACTGGAATTTTAAATCTGAAATGATTGCCTACTCTAAATCTGACGTCCACACTTTAATGCGAGGTTGTGAGAGCTTCCGAACAGAATTTTTAGGGATGACAGGGGTACACCTTTTTTCTAAAATTACTATTTCTTTGGCTTGTATGCAGGTCTACAAACAGAAATTCATACCCGAAGGAGTGATTGGTGTTTACCCCTCTAACGGATATTCCTCGGGCGACAGACAGAGTAGGAAAAGGCTTGCCTGGCTAGCCTACATAGCAGACATCGAGAATCTCACCCTGCAGACGGTGCGCTCTGCAGAGGGGGAAGTCAAAGTTGGTGCTTATTATTTGGACAGTTTGTGTAGGCAAGCCAAGCAGGCCATGGATTTCGCTGGATGTTTTTTTCACTCATGTCCCGAATGTTTCAGCCCCAGCATTATCCACCCCCTCAATGGACAACCCATGGGGCTAAATTATTTTCCCCATGGGTTGTCCAGGATAGAGAGCGATGCATCCGTCAGTTTTTACCTGATTACAGGTAGAGAGTGTGCTGGGAACACGATTTCGACCAACTGCTCAAAACAGATCCCACCGCTGCACGCATTTATCAACAGACAGAAGAGGTAAGGAGAATTAGTGGGCGCTCCTTCCTCTACAGTGGGAGAACGGAGATATTTTCCTTGTTTTGTGACACGAATGTCGAAAACTGTGACGTGAAGTATTTCGACGTGAACGCACTCTATCTCCCCGTGTGTAAGCGTGGGGTTTTCCCTATTAAACACCCCAGCAGGATCACAGAAAATTTTGATTACACCCCCCAAGCTTATTTTGGCATTATTCATTGCACTGTGCTTCCTCCTACCAACATCTACATCCCCGTACTTCCCTACAGTTTCCGAAACAAACTGTTGTTTCCTCTGTGCAGGCACTTGTTCAGAATTAGCACAGGTAGACCCATGTACTCACACCGAAGCACAGAGAGCTCTCACAGCCTCTTACGTGTCACTGGAACTGTATAAAGCAGTCTGTGAAGGCTACAAAATTCTCAAAATTCACGATGTTTGGCACTATTCGGAAAATATTACTTACACTGCCCAGGACCCCGGCTTATTTGGAAAATACATCAACACTTTCTTAGAGTCCAGACAGAAATATTCAGGTTACCCAACAAACGTCAACACAGACGCCCAAAAAATCAAAATTTTGCGAAGATTTTTTTCTTGCAGAGGGGGTGAAAATAAATCCTCAGGAGGTCGTGTTTAACAGCACTAAAAAAGTCTTTCGAAGGGGGCGTTAAATAATTTATGGGGGAAAGTATCAGAAGACCTTTCTAGGCCTGTGTCTCAAATCATTCACAACCCCATAAAATTATTGTACTTAGCGAACCATTGCTCCAAAATTCTCACTGACCTCCATGCAGTCAATTCGGATCATATGCTAGTGACCTACAGACCAGCTAAAGAATTCACCCCCACAAACCCTAAAGATAATATTGTCGTGGCCTCATTAGTCACCGCAGAAGCACGTCTCGCTCTATATGACATTCTTTCTAAATTAAAACAACGCGCCCTCTACACCGACACAGATTCGTGCATTTTTAAAACCTCACCCAGCGACACATTCATTCCAGATTCATCTGATTTCATGAAGCATTTTAAAAACGAGATAACCGATCAGTATGGACCCAGCGTCACTATAGATCGGTACATCTCCATAGCCCCTAAAAATTATATACTGGAACTTTCAAACGGTGAATCTGTCACCCGTGCTAAAGGCTTTAAATTGAATGTGCATAACAGAGAACGCTACACTACAGAGCTTCTCCACGATCAAATTCTAGGAGGTCCCCCAGCCACTTTTAACGTACCTTTCAACGTCTAAATTGACAAGCATAAGGCCATCCTCACTAATCGTCCTTTCCTTAAAAAAACTATCTTTTAATTTTAATAAGAGGATCTCTAAACCTGGACAAAGTGATACATTCCCTTTCGGTTTCAAAAGCTTAAATTCCTGTTAACCGTTCAGATAAGCAGCCACCAGACCCATTAACACCATATTTTACATTCTTTAGCCACTTTGACACATTCTAACTCTTTCTGTAGTATGTCAGTGTTTTTAATATGCACGGGTTATTTTAAATTATGACATACTTTGATTTTTATATCACCGCTTTATGTAGTATGATTTTAATATTATGTTACTACCATACACGTATTATTTACTTTGTTTTTAAATGCTATGATTTACATTATTATTTCTAAGATTTAAATTGGTCATGCACTTATTCCTGAACTTTGATTTTTATTATTTTTCAACTACGTATTATATGTAAATTATGCTGTTTCACTAATTTACTTACTACTTTCTGCAGTACGTTTTAAATTGGTCATGTAAGTATTATTTGTAAATTAGGTTACTGCCTTATACACGTTATTCACTCTGATTTACATTATGTCGTTGTTTTTACTCTGACATCTTATGCTATTATTTTTTATATCACTGCTTTATTACTTCTGAAGTATTATTTTTATACTATGATTTTTATACTATGGTATGTCACTGCTTTATTATTTCTGCAGTACGTCTTAAATTGGTCATGTACGTATTATTTGTAAAATATGATACTGCCTTATACACGTTATTCACTCTGATTTACATTATTATTTCTAAGATTTAAATTGTTCATTCACTTATTTTTGCAAATTATACTATTTCGCTACTTTACTTATTATATCTGTAGTACGTTTTAAATTGGGAATTCACTTATTTTGCAAATTATGCTATGTCACTGCTTTATTATTATTATAAATTATACTATTTCGCTACTTTACTTATTATATCTGTAGTACGTTTTAAATTGGGAATTCACTTATTTTGCAAATTATGCTATGTCACCGCTTTATTATTATTCCTTAAGTATTATTTTCATGCTATGGTATGACACTGATTTATAATTTCTGTAGTACGTTTTAAATTGAGTATTCACTTCTTTTGAAAATTATGCTATATCACTGCTTTATTATTATTATTCCTGAAGTATTATTTTTATGCTATGATTTTTATACTCTGATTTTACATTATTATTTCTACGATTTAAATTGTCATTCACTTATTTTTGTAAATTATGTTACTGACTTATACACGTTATTCATTCTGACATCTTATGCTATGACTGTTCAAGTTATTATTTTGATTAAACGTGAAATGTTTTTAAACCCTGAATTGCAATTGTTTTTAAACCCTGAATTGGGGAGATGCACGATCTATGAGTTTTGTTTCACTCCTGCAAAGATGAATGGTATTACCTACGAGCAGGAGAACCCCTCAGTGCACGGTTACTGAACACTGGGGAGCCAATAGCTCACGGCCTTCCAGGTATTGGGGAGATGCACTGCATTCCATGAGCGTGGAAAGCCAGGCTTTGGAATTCGTGTTATACAATCGGAAGGAAAACGAATCTAGACACGTTAGTACGGGGATACATTCTTTTTATTAAGGCGATTACTGAGATTACATTAATATTTCCGACGTTTACATTAAAAAATTTCCCAATTCATTTGCTGTATAAATTCCTTCTGACCGGGGATGTCGGGTTTTCGATTTTTTCTGACTGCTTCTGTGAGAAGATCGGGTAAATATGAATCTGTCAGAGGTCTGCCGTAATTTAAAAGTCTGCCTCTTGAATCCCATCGAATTGTTTAGGGCAAAGATTTCCTTTTTTCTTGAACCTTGCTTTTGAAGTGATGAGGAGACATATCAGTTATGTCTTTTACTAATAGCCCTGGAGTGATTGTCATATCGTCTGGCGCCTCGATTTTTTTTCGAATATTGTAAATATTTACGTAAAGCGGTCAGATATGCCTCTGCTTTCTGATCGGGATTTCCAGGAGATTTCAAAATACGTTGCATGTCGCTATCGAGATCATCAGTTTTCGCTTTTAGGTGGCGCTTTTCAACGGCTTTAACGGAGAGACTCATCGCTGGAATAAATTAGCTATCAGGGGAACCACACTTAAGAGAAAATGAAGCAGAAATCCGGCACCTTTCTGACGTATGTATTCACGTTTAGGTTTCAGGCCATAATGTTTGCTATCTTCAGAAGACATAGTTTGAAGCATAGCAGAGAAAATAGCTTCCACATTTTCGTAACGACCGTGGGGTATGTGGTTCTCGTTTCCTCTTCTCACAGGATGGGGTAGTAAGTCAAAATAAAATGATGAATCGGGCTGAAGAAATTGCTGTCATACTTTCTGACCTTGGTAGCGAAGTTGCCGTAATGAGGAGTTTCCATGTACGCCGCGTTGATATTGAAGAATGTATTGAAACTCTCTGCCTCTTTCGTAAAAAACAAAGCGTAATTAGGAGCTCCAATCTGGAGCAACCATAAATCATCTCTTTTCATCACTTTAATATCTATATCTGTAGGAATTTCATGCTGAATATTTTTTACAATCCCCGGTCTCTTCATAGGCTTTCCAAAGTATTGCGAACTTAGCGAGATCTTAATGGCATCTTTAGGAAAGGTGGGGAACCATCTGATATGTGTGGAGAAGGAGCTTTTCGAATCGTCAATATTATACCAACTCGTAGGAATGTGAATCTCGGATAGCGCTACATCCCATTCACCATTCAGCTCGATTGGCTGTGCCAGTCTCGTAATATAATCGCTCTGAGTGTTAGAAGGGTAAACGTCAATGCTGGCGGAGGAAGGGAGAGTTAAGTAGAAGGCCATTTTCTAGGTATCCAGCTGGGAGTAGGATAATCTCTCCACTTCACTAAGACGCCTTTTTTACGGTCCCGGACCAAGATTTTTTCCACTGCGTAGAGTTCAGGAGCATTTATTTTCTGCAGTTCTCGGCTATAGAAAGTTTCACGTATCTTGTTACCATCACTATCTGTCACTTCGTAAACAGGAGGTGTTCTAGGTACGATTCTTTTCATTAGAAATATCTCTCGAGTCCACTGTTGCGACGCACCTTTCTTGACTGGAAGCTTCAAACTGCTGAGTCTCACGTGATCTCCCTCTTTAAAACGTACAGGTTCTGCCTGCTTTGGCGCTCCGTATAATCTCTTGGCCGAGTGGTTAGCGCGCTTGGCTACTGATCTCAGGGACCTGGGTTCGAGCCTCGGGTAAGGCATAGTTGTTTGTGTCGTTTTTCTGCTGAGGTCCTGTCATCCTCTCAGACCTTCTACTGTGGCATATAAACTGACAGGCTCCTGTCAGACCTCTGTGGAAAGCAGCTGCTTGAGGGGGTATTTATTTATTTTATTATAATCTCTCCCAGACGATACTCTCATTAAAGAGATCCACGTTCTTGGGAGCAAAGCCGTGAACTCGATGTTTGGAAGGATTGTAACCCTTCACTATGGAATCCAGAACGTGTAAGAATTTAAAATGTTTATGTTTAGCGAAATAACGCCATAATTTTTCTCTCGATTCAGTCTTTCTACCAACGCAGCTTTCTTATCAGTATAAGACACGAAGAAGTGAATGTTTTTTAGTTTTAGGAATTTTTGAAAAACACGGTTTGTGAATTCTGTCCCCTGATCGGTGTTTAGAGTCATGGGTTCATGACCCTGCACTAGAATCTGTTCAAATGTTTCTTTCACATCAGTTCCTGTTTTCTTTTTCACAGGAACCGCCCACGCATAGCGAGATAAAATATCGATGACGACTAATATGTATCCATAGCCATCATTAAATCGTGCAATATTTTTCGCGAATATTAAATCCGCCTTCCATTGTTGATCCAGGCCTGTCACGTACGTTTGGTTCCTTTTGAATTTGCTCGTTGCCGGTCTGTGGAGAGTGCATGTCTCTTGACCTGCTAACCATTCTCTGACTGTCTTTGGATCCTGTCCAGTACTCTGGGATAATCGAGTCACCCCTCCATAGCTGCCAGGGTTCTTGGGATTGTAATAAGCTTTTTCCAACGCGTCTTTCATCGACCAGCTTTCCCTCCTTAATCCAGACCTCGATAGGAAGGGAGTCAGGTACGTCTATAGATGTACGGCTGCAGCCTCTTCACACAACTCTCTCGACGTATAAATGACCGGATGGTTATAGTACATCGCTTTTGTTCCCACTCCACCAGACAGAATGGGTAACTCGGAACCCACAACATTTTTCTCGACCCAACAGTCCAGAGTAACGAGTTTCTTCCACTGAGAAAAAGATAAGTTAATTCCTTTCACCGTCGGTTGTTTACGTAAAAGTAATCTTATATCCTCTGTTTTATTACACACGCTCAACCAAATATTTTCTTCCAAATGCCTAGAATCTCCGCAACATGTGGTTAAATAATCTGGAGATAACGTAACCCCACAAATCACAGCAACCCCTATCAGCGAACAGAGAACAGCTGTTGCTGCTGCTGTCTTCACACGATTCATAACGTAAATGAGTACACAACACAGTAATTGTTAGGTAATACCGGAGTTTTATTTACAAAACCAATTGTCGCTAGTATACAGGTTGTCTTTCGCTCTCTTTAACACGTCACCAAAGGACAGAGAGGAAAGAAAAGCGTCGTCTACATAACAGAGGAGACCTCGAGCCCACGCTGTCAACAAATGCATTAGAAATAGCGTCAATGTCCAACGAACGCACTGCATCGTTCAAATAAGTATTCAAACATTGTTCTTTATCCTCGGGCTCTATAAGTCTAGTCCCGGGTAGCAAGGCTTGAATTAGATCGTGCACCACAATGTCATCAATAGCTGCATCAAATGTCCTTGACCCTCTGCCGGTGGAGTCAAAAGAAACGCTAGTAGAAGGTCTCTCTGTTAGGCGATGGCACGTCGCAGGTGAAAATTAACATCGGACCTGCGGTGATGATCCAGGCTGTTCACATCGTCGCGGCAGTTTCGCATTTCCTATCATTGGACCAAGGCGAGATTCACACTGCAAGATGTCGAACCACGTAGGGATTTGACGATGTCGAGTCGCTGGCACCCATCACTATTATAGTAAGTGCACAATTGTAGGTTGCTCGTCATGAACCAAGTCTCTCTTTCTCACAAGTCCCACAAATTCATCAAAGGAAAAGCCTTTAATTGTCCGTGCGGTTGACCAATTAACGACCGGTCCATTGCGTAGAATGCTTCTCGATATACTCGTTCATCCATGTGCTAAATGCTGCTGTCTCGGCTTGTGAACAATGCACACAAACCCTTCGTGATAACCGCACTCAGTTCCAGATATTTTAGGAAGGTCTTTGAAACGTGGACTGCCAATTTTGTCTAAATCCAGCGAGGTTATACCAAGTCTGGTCAATATCGCTTCTTGTAGAATCCTCCCTTGTAAGCGATGACAGAAGAAAAAGGCTTGTGACACTTTTCGTGGATGTGACTTACAATATCGTCCAGACACCCGTACTCCCACATCACTTCACCGAAACGAGGGTAAAAGGGAAGGCCCGTAACGTGTTTGGACACGTAACGAATTATTTTCCAGTCCTGAGGAATGTCCGTCACAAAGGAAAGGTCGAATCTGTAGACAGCCGTCAGGCCCCTACAGTTCGAATAACCTAGTTCACCGGTCAGGAATTTACCCTTCACGGTGAAACCGTCTAAATCTAAGACGCAGCAGATGTGCCGTATTTCACAATGATCTGGAACACAGCTAATATCTAGCATACTGGGTTCATGCTGATGAGGATGACGTTCACTGGGAGAGGACGCTGGCTGCCTTCACTGCCTCAACCAAGTCTTCAAAGTCGATACACTCAAGTCCTTCAAGCACAGGATAACCATATTTGTGGGCTTTCAGCAGGAACGTCAGCGCCACTTTCTCTACAGAAGGATCGGGCAGTCGTCTAATGATACTGTCGCACAGTAGCTGCTCCAGGAGTCCGCGAAACTCAGGCACTAATTGCTCATCGGGCTGACCACACCAATACTGCTGAACACATTCCAGAACAACATCTGCAAAAAAAAATGTTTAAAATGGTTTCATTCTTCCTCAACTTCAGTAGTAAACAAACCATGACTGTAACAATGACTAAGTAAACTATCATGGTAAGCTTCAGCTATAACTGAGTCTTTCAGAACTTCAGTTTTAAAGGCAACTTTTTTATAACCTTAGCATAACACTTTAAATTTAAGTTGCAAGACACTTTTAATAAGGTAATGGTCAGATGCAATTTCAACTCCCCTATAAGACCTGGGATTCCAAACTGAACTAGTCCATTTGTTGTTAATCTATATATAATCAATCATATTCTTATGCAGCCCATCAGGTGAAAACCCATGAGTTATATATGTCCCGGTGTATAGTTGACCACTCCTCAGCAGGGTAGAAAAAAAAAAGTAGCCATAGTTGTCCAGATCAGTAGGCCACCTGATCTGACTGCCCTCCCCTTCCTTTCACTTCTACAAGAGGGTACCACTTTAGAAAGGTACTAACGATCTGCACCACGAGAAGACGGGGTCGGATATTAGGTTCTAGGCCTGGGCGGTTCATCAGCATAGGGGATTGGTGCATAGCTCTCCTTCGAATGACTACCTACTGTAGCTACCACTTACAGACTTCTGTCAACTTTACAATATTCTAAAATTAAAAACACAGTTTTCAATTATTCACATCTATACACTATACACAATACTAATTTACTTTAGAAAAAGCACTTAAATTTTTGCATAAATCGTTGAACCTTTTACTGTAGCGGAGTATTATATCTGCGATTTGGTTTTGCTAGAACTCGTGGATGTGACATTTTTCATTGGTATTTTTTCCTTTTTTACTCTTATATTTTACGGCTCCATTCCCTGTGCAAAATAGAGTACAGGCAAGTTTAAAATATTTTATTTATGTCTAACGATTATATTTATTTACATTTTGTCAATCTGTGCTTAACGTTCGATGAACAAAATCTCGAGTATATTCATTTCGAGTTGTAATTTCTTCAGACATAAAATATTAAGCAAACAAAGCATTTAACAACCGTTGTCGCATACCAGCATTTTAGATTATTTAATTCCTTTCTAAAAGCATACAATCTTAAACAGAGTCAACTGACTTGTAAATTTTTACATCGTATGAAAATATTAAATATAGCGATGAATTAAATATATATAGTAAATTTTAATCAGATTATAAAGATGAATGGTTTCAGATTTGAGTCCTGACTCTAAACATACACTCTTTTTTTATATTTCAATATCATACTATATATGTGATATTCTGTCAGTCAGCAAAGAAAAAAAATGCACATAATAGGATTTGTCGCTACAGTGAGAATAATTAACTGTAAACGAAATGGTCAAACAACATGTCAAAATATGGAAGCTAGACATGGAAAGCTCGATACAGGAGAAAAGTCAATGCCATCTAACAACTGAATATGAAATGATAGTCATCCCAACCACACCACTGTACCGTAACCTTCGAGACTCAAGGCCTTTGCAGTCTAAATTGACGTCACATCCGGTGGATCTACATTGCTTCCTGCGCACGTAGTATTATCGTCGCAAATCGAGCAACTTTTTTATAAGGTCGGTGGGCATTTTTGTTTGGTACTGTGCTCAAAATCTGATTGACATAGTATGATTATATTGTATATATGTACATTAATGTAATATTTCTATGCCAAACTTTAAAATAAGGAAGACGTTGAAACTAAAATAGATCTTAATTTGTAATTGTGCTAAACTGATGACTGAAAATGCAGAGTATTCATCGTTTAACGTTCTCTGAACATGTATAACGATATATAAATTACCGGGAGCGTCATAATCGGTTCTACATATAATTACAATGACACAATATGTTTAAAAGTAAAGTAAAATGCGAATAATTACTCGGTTATAACAAAAATAAAATCATTTCCTTCACATATTTTTCCTGATAAATGCTGTCAATAATTGAACCAGTTTTTTATACCATTGATAATATAATCTTGACACATAAATTGTTATGGAAAACTAGTGTGTTATATTAAAAGGAAAAAAAAAAAACACACGAAAATTCTTCAGAACAATTTTATTGACAAATGTGAACTACAAATTAATGATATACTGTAATAGTTTTAACTGTAACAATTGCAGTTATGATTTAATTGAAATACTTTTTCTTAGTGATTAGACTGAATTTATAGGACATGGATACAACCTTTCGATGGAATACATATTCAAAAACTAGCAGGAAAAGTGCATCTAAACTTTGCAAACTACAATTTACTGCCAGCACACACATACACATTTTGGTTTACAAAGCTACCTGTAAATCTATGACTTAAGATTTGATAATATATCGCTCAACTAACCTCCCAAATGTAAAGAAAATAGTCTCTAATCAATCTTCAATTGTTAAAAATATAATTTAGGTATACATCTTTCCAGATATAAGCCAGTGGTGTAAGATCACTAAACTAACAGACTCTGCCTTTTTTCCACAAATAGAACTTATTAGTTTAGTGGTCTTAGAACACTGTATCCTATACCTGGAGAGATATGGTTCAAATCCCACATGCCAACGAAACTATTAATTTAAAAGCCAACAGTGGTTTTCTATTTAACATATACAGTGGTATTCTATTAATTTCAAAGCCAACAGTGGGGTCCAACTCTGTGGATACTATTTATTGAGGCTAGACAACTTTTTTTTTTTGGCACTAAGACATTTCTTCTTATTTCCCAAATTCTCTAACAAACAATCATTTTTTTAAATATATTTGTTTAACACCAGATAATCATTTCTAGAGTTTTTTCAATACAGTGCCAAATTCACAACTTGAATGATAATCAAGTAATTCTGCATCATGTAAAAGACTGGTTGTGATTAAAGTAACAACATTTCTTTGATTTGCCATTTCCATAAATTCTTCTTCAAATTCAGTACACAACTTTTTCATAGTAATATAATTTAGTTATACAACATTAATTACTATCTCATTTGAGCAAAAAAGACTGCCTCTATCAAATTTTTGTAAATACTTATATTTTACATCCAATTCTACTTTTTTATCAAGTAATAGTAAATGTTTACAATGATCGCATTTCAAACTTTTCAAAACTGAAAATGCACAATAACCTGCTATATATGCAATTACAGGAAGAGAATTATCACAATCAGACAAATCTGAAAGAAGCACTATAATGTTAAATTTTTAGCTAATATAAATAAAATTCATTTCCTTAAAATCATCTTTAAAATCCAAATCGGTTATTTTAATTTTACCACTTTACTTAGTGGGAAGTTTCAATAGTGACTGCACTCTTAATTTAGTTTCACATTCAAATAATTGACATACTTATATTATATTCGCTTCCAGCTAACTGCCTATAGAGGCAGAAACGACTCACTAAATTATCAGTTTGAACAGTTTGATATACCAGGTAAAATATATTTTGAGTTCAGAGGTACAATATGAAGCAATTTCAAGCAATGAATATGTACTAAGTCTTAACACAGAATGGGTTTCTATCGTTAGCATACCAGTTGTGCAACTCATCTGTTCCCATTTATCTAGCCAACAATAAAGTAAAATAAATACCTCCTCAAGCAGCTGCTTGCCACAGAGGTCTGACATGAGCCTGTTAGTTTATATACCATAGTAAAAGGTCTGAGAGGATGGCAGGACCTCAGCAGAAAAATGACACATACATTTATTCAGGAAAGAATTCAGAAATGAGATATTTTCATCTGACTCTGAACACGTTAATGACATTTGGTGTTTGTTATTCAAGCGTTCACCTTTAAAAGGTGATTTTACATTTACAATATGCCACCATGTTAAAATGAATTTAATGAAATCTGATGTTTCTTGGTGATGTAACAATTTGTGCTTTTCTCCTATTTCTAAGGGGGCGGGGGTGGCTCAGTCGGTAGCGCGCCAGACTCGTAATCTGTAGTTCCCAGGTTCGAGTCCCAGCTGGGTCAGCGTTGAGATTTATCTCCGCAAAATTCCCCGCCCTGCCACGGTCAGTAGGGGACACCGATGGGCTTGGAAAGGCCGCCGTCCGTCGGATGGGACGTTAAGCCGTGGCCCCGTGTGCGGGAGAGACATACCCTGTGCACGTTAAAGAACACGCTGGATGGCCTTGACGGGGGGGCTACCATCTGTCTCCCA
This sequence comes from Ryuthela nishihirai, assembly GCA_038380435.1. Lineage (NCBI taxonomy): Eukaryota > Metazoa > Arthropoda > Arachnida > Araneae > Heptathelidae > Ryuthela > Ryuthela nishihirai. Next base: position 15,262,133 of record JAWZYU010000029.1, on the reverse strand, counting down.
ACAGCTGTTCCAGTGAGTCCCCTCCCCCAACCTTCTCTGAGCCTTCGGGGTCCATGTGACCTGGTCATTTAGCCCATGGTGTGCAAAAAAGTGCCGCTCAGAGGTAAAACAACCCAACCCAACATTATTTCTAAAAGTCCATTAATTACAAAGTCATTAAAAATATTTAAGACTAATTTAACATTTTGTCTCTCAAGATTACTTGGGTTCAAAGCTCTATACGACAGATTAAATCCATATTTTAACAATGAGTTTGCTTCAATTTTATGCAGTTCTTTAAGGGTTGATAAGGATGCAATGTTGAACGATGAAATACTATATCAATTATTTACAAAATGTGGATAGTACATACATTTTTCAATATGTTTTTGATTTAGCCTGTTATTTGTGATACACTTCAACAAATGAATTGGGTCAGTAAGAAAAAAATAAAGGTCTTGATTTATCTGACGGATGAGGATATACAATTTGAACTTTAGGGGAGAAAGACATAATGACATACTCTTATGATTGATAGAATTATTGTCAGCTACAACACATATCAAAAAAAAAAACAATTTCTTCCAAACCAATGATAATTTTTTTTAAATAATGCTGTAAAGAATATCAGCATTTATTGTTTTGGCTGGTGATATGTGAACTACATCTTTATAGTTGGAAAGCAAACTAGTTATAAATACATGGGACTGGTTGCCATGTTTTGTGTGTGAAATGAAAGACCTACAAGGTGACATTGAAACATTTGAAATCCAAATACTGCTTGAGATGAATTTCATCAAGCATTAAAATCACTTTTTTTATATGTATCACTCAAAAAAAAATATTTTTTCCTGACATACGATAAAAATTTTGAATCTACTTTCTGTATAGCAGGATTGACATTAAACCGAAGACAAATGCGTCGAATTGTACTAGGATGTGGTAATCAAATTTTTCCACTTTCTCCAACAAAAATATATGCATGAGGAGCCATGCTAAAAAAGGTGATGCAAAAATCATCATATCTGATGAATACCTTGAACTACACTTATTTAACCCATATAGTATCAACTGTTCCTCAATGAATTTTAAATGATTGTTATTACTTTCAGCAGATGTGCAAAGTACTTTCAAAATATTGCACATTAATCAATACTATGTCTAATATTACTTTCAGGAGTTTTAACCCTTATTAAACAATTTAAATATTCATTTAAAACATCAATATGACTGATGTTTTAGAAGAAAAGTATATTTTCCAACTTTGGATTGCTCATTATCTTTTTCATATGCTCTCACCATAAGCTCAGAATTAACAACATAAAATTTTACTATAGGAACTGGAGTTTTGATGGAATGCTACCAGGAATTAGTCTGAGGACTTTCAATTGCACAGTAACCGTCTTATCAGTTTTCTCATCGAATGCGCTTGAACATCTTTGAAAATCACTCTCTTTGAAGTGTAATTCACAAACCTAGAGAGAAAGATGAACACCATTAAGTGTGTTGTGCTTTATATGTTAAAGTTTTTTTGTCTGATTGTTACTGATCAATTAAGCCTAATCTGCAACACTGTTGTGTTATTCCAATTATATATGCTTTATAAAAAATAGTAAGAAAAGTAAAAATTATTTTAAATAGTCAAAAGTCCAAATATGTCAACAAGTCAAGTTTCTCTGTGTTTCGAGAGATGCAAACTTGAATTATATTATTCAAGAGAGTAGAATAATTGCAAAAAATATTGGACGCATTAAAATATATCTTGAATTACAAATATAAGGCAATGATGAATTTGTATTATGCATTAGTTCAATCCTACAGTATTTATGATATCTGTTTAATGAAACACCAATACTAGAAATTTTTTATATCTTGCAGAAACCTAATTTGAGACATATTTTACATTTGACTTATAATGATCCAGTAAAACAGTTCGTGGGCAAAATAATTTGCCTTTTTCAACTCTATGATTTCTGCATATAAACAATTCTGTTATGCTATGTATATTTGTAGGTGAAATGATCAATCACTACATAATTTATGTTACACAAGCATTCATGAAATAGAAATTTATTCATAATGCACAAATTTTACCCGACGACTATGGCATTCAAACATTAAGTAATGAATGATATATAACCTGTTCTCTTGAAAATGATTAAAATTAACTAACACATTAAAACTCTGAGGAAAATGTGAAAATCAGATTTGCACAAACCTGAGACACTTTGAAGTAAAAGAGATATGGGTTTCTAGATGCAAAGTTCATTCCTGATATTTCCCAAGGGTATTATGAAAATAAACCTTAAATTTACATGTCATCCAAACTATTAATGAGTGACTAATGCTCTGTACTCTATATATATATGTTGTTTTGTGATCACTATTTCTTTATACTATATTTCACATAACTGTATAAAAATCTCATATTCAGTACCCTCCTTCAGCAAAAAACAACCACGATGCAAATAGAAAAGGATAAACAAACAACTAATTGTGACTAAACGTATAGCAGTTAAGTTATATGAATGTATGTCACAATATATTCTTCACAATTATCATTCAAACCATTTTATATACTCTTGCCAAATATTGTAGTTTTGCTAGGATTTCAGCAATCTCAAAATTTTATCACAAATATACTTGCTATTATTAAAAGGCGAAAAACAAAATTGACATACCTTGCTAAATTTTGTTACTGTGAAGTTTTCTTATTGCTAGAAACCATTTTCTGAACAACTCTTCATCCTGGGGAAAATTGTAAACGCGCACATTTCTTGAACTTTCGTAGTTTCCTCTACAGCCAGGAACAGAACAAGGATGAGGCATTTCTTCAAAAACTGATTCACAAGTAAAAACTTAATCACTGAAAAATAAAGCGCCACTTCGAAGATAACACAACATTAGAAAATCTCGCCAACACTAGCAGCTACGGGGTGTCAAGATGTTAGATCCACGAATGCTGACTTCAGAACATATGACGTCATCAGTGAAATGGCCTTGAGTCTCGATGGTTACGACTGTAAATTGTACTCGTATTGTGTTACATATTTTGGGAAAGTAGAATGCAAAAGATTGAAAAGGGTGAAAAAAATTATTCATTAGATCGTAAGAATAAAATGACGTTCTGAGAAAAATATCCCTCTTTATCTTTGCATGCGCTTTGTGAGTAGATATTTTAAATAGGATAAACAACACTTAATTTTCTAAGAATTTTAAAAGATTTCGCTACGTTAAGGTGCTAAGATTCGCTAACGTGAGGGATGTGAAGTTGCATGTTCATATCTCAGAGAATTGTCACTACTACAAAAGTCCCCGTAAATCTCTGAAAATGATTATATGGAAAAAAATAATTTGAACTCTCTCTGAAAATGAATTCGGAAAAAAGAGTACAAAAATCGAGATGCTTAATTGAAAGGAACGAGTATTAAAAAATGCGAGATTGTCTCTCAAATTAGAGACAGTTGGTCATCTTAATGCTGTTATCATTTATCATTACCCTGTAATGTCTGATTTTTAAATTTCTATCCAGGACGGATTATTTACAATCTCGAAGTTTTGCCATTTTACAATTCGGCATTTTTTAACTGTGAATGTTAAAACTGTTGAAAGATTTGGAAAATATTTATCGTAAATTTTATTAGTTTATCCCTCCCCGAAAAATTTTCATTTTTGTTTTAAAGCCGAAAAATAGTTGTTTTATACAGACGAACAGAAAGACTGCACGGATAAAAAGACCTCGTTGTTTGATGACGAGCTTGAAAAAAAATGAAAACTTTTTTAAAAAAGGTCACTGAAATCCAAAGGAACAGAAAACTAAATGCGTATGCTTGAGAAGTTTATTTTAATTATCTAAATAATTAGAATAAAGTCTGAGCATAAAATTTATGAAAGTTCATAAAATGAGTCTCTAAATAATTGAAATAAAGCATAAATATATTCAGAATTAAAGTACAAAAAGACTGTTACAAAAAATTGCTCTTTGCAAAAATATTGCAAACGTAGAGATAATTCCATATATTTCTAAAATGCAGAGTGGGCTGACTAATATTTGATCTATGCTGTATTTGAGTCAATGCCGCATTTGCTTAAAAAACTATATTCCATTATTAATCAAACGCTAAATTATTAGTAGTGCTTAGAGATTAGCATTTCACTCAGTTATTTTAAACATATGTAAGGAACCCATTTAATTGAATTAATCCATTGTATCCGTAAGCAGTTTACACATTCCATTATGAAGCATTTGTGTACGTTAATAAGAAGTTAACGTTGTTACTGGTTCGTATGCATTTTTTTTTATTTTTCATATGTAAATGAGTTACAAACTGGAGTTCTCTCTTGACATCCAACCAAACAGAAAGTACATAACCTAAAGCGCAATAAAAGAAAAATGCCTCGAAATAATATCTGTGTATGCATCTCTGCACAATGGATTTGGTATCAAGAAAGGTATCTAATGTAGAACGAAATTTAGGAGTTGTTTGTCCTATTTGAAAGGTTGCTGTTTACAAGGCACACTCGAGTATAACTAAGACTATTTTTCTCAGAACTTTCCTATCATTTTCCTCCGATCCAATACACAAAATTTTTCACACTGTTTAATACTCTGCATTCTACTTTTAAAATAAAAATGTTTCCCTTCACATTTCGCCAGATAAATTTCCTTAGATGTAACTATAGAACGTTGAACAGAATAAATATTTCGCTAACTTATAGAATTCGTACACACTCAAAGTTTTTAAGTTCTTAAAATTTCCGTTGCTTATGTTCTACTTCTTTTTCTACCGTGCTTGATATTCTGTTTTCCACTCTAGAGTTTTTCTTTTTTCTTTCTACTAACTATGGATAGTGCAAATTCATTAAAGCTCAATACTAAAAGGAGGAATGGAAGCAGGATAAGAATATTATTTCAGAAGTAAACAAATCACCCAGCCAAGAGATAAAGATAGTTAACGACCTAGAATGGAAAAGGGTCAGTGAGGAATTTTCTCAGTTTGTTCAACTGGAAAGGTCAGCATCTTTTTATTCTGAGTTGAGGTCCTTGTATATATGTATATAACAATTTTCTTTTCTAAGACCATCTCCTTTGATGTTAAAGAAATATCTTCTGAAAAGTTTAGAGTATATCATCTCGCTTAGTTAGTTATTAATGCACTCCAAAAAAATCCTCAAAACGAAGGAAATCTACCAACGTTTCCTCTTTTTGAAAAATACAATAGGAAAGGAGATCATTTTCTTCGTGTTTGTCTTATTAATCCTCTTTTTTCGTATGTTTTAAATAAAACATTGAATACATATTTTGTAAGCATATGTGTTTGTCAAGAATCGTGCCGAGTAAGTCCAAATTTCTTTCGTTCGCTTTCTGCTCTGATTATTTCAAAAAACTCTATATTTTTCAGAATTGTAGAATATATTTCTTTCAAACACGGTACCTGTTTAATCTAATAGTTAAACTAAAGAATTTTAATGAGGAATTGATTTTAGAATTGTTCACAGAGATGCGTTTTTTGAAGAAAGTTTTCTGTCGAGTAAATTAGCTTAGCTTCTGACATTCCAAAGACGAACTACTGATGATCCAACCTTGGTAGAGCCAGATAATGTCAACTAAGCTGGAAAAAAAGCGAATGCTGCTGCTGGAGATAGAGTGAAAAGAAGCATTTGGGTGATGAGTACACAAAACATTGATCCTCGTCGACTGAACTGAAAGCCTCAGTAACATCGCAGCAGCGAAGATGCTTTGTGTGATGGCAGAACACATATAGGGATCCAGTGAACCTTTTACATCAGCGTTCTGTGAGCCTTATTGTCAGGTCTGACCCAATAGCACAAACAGTCCCAGAGAAACCTGGGGGCGGCAAAATTTTTAAGGGAGAATGCTAATGATTTGATGGAGTTGTTAAAATTCTTAGTCAAAATAAAATTGACACGAATGTATAGTTTTCTAGAGTATAATTTTGCAATCCCGTTATTAGTGATTTAATTTACATTTCATTTGAAATGTGGAGGCGAAAAAAAAACGCTCAGTTAGAGCCATAAAAATTGTAAAACGGTTTGGAATGATAAAAGTGGTACGATTGCTTGAGGAGCTAAAAACAGTTGTAATTGCAAAAAAAAATTGTATTTTTTTTGCTGTGGTAGAAGAAATTTCTTTCGGGGAGGCAAAATTTAGCTTCGGGCGGTAAAATGTCTAGGGTCGCCGTTGCTTGGAGTCTGAAGATTGCCATTATATTCTCCAGCGTTGGAAAAAAAAAGGATCAACGTTACGCCGTGGAATGTGGATAAGGGCCATAACCTGTCCAGTTAAAGAACACGCTGAATGACCTTGAAGAGAGACTTCCACCTGTCTTCTAACAGTTGCCCAGTGGGTCCTCTTTCCCAGCTTTCGCTGAGCCCTTGGTGTCCTTGGAACCTGGCACATTTACTTCATTATGGGCAAAAAAAGTGTCGCTCACAGGTAAAACAACCCACCCTATTATGCAGTTAAATAAAGAGCCTCCCATTATAAAACAACCCATCATATAAGCAAGGAAATTTATGACGTATAATTTTAAATCACGTCTAAAATATTTTTCTACATTTCCCGCTGTCTAAAAATCTATTTCCTTCCACCTGTCTATCAAATCTTCAAATGATTTGAAGACAAAGAAAGTTTAGAGAAATGTGGTTATGTTAAATTAATAAAAAGAGATATCGCGTTTGTTGTTGCTTTTTTTTCTTAAGGTAGTAACGTTAGTTTCGTTTTTTCTCCTGTAACTTAAGCCGTATCTCTCATATACACCGTTCAAGTCCTCTTTTTCAAACAGATATTAAGGACTGATTTCATTTTCTCTCGGCTGTTGCTTGATCGCCGCTCTGTAAAAATCAAATCTTTGTTTCTTTTAAATCGATTCTTGCGTTCCGTGCAATCCACTCCCCCCAACACATCCCCCAAATGTAGTTTTGTACTTTTGGAGCACATCGGTCGGCACGCGCAGAGTGAATCATCGATTGGAAATACTTTTTTTTGGCTCTATCCCATCTTTGAAATACTCTCGTATACATCACACGCTTTTGTTGATAATACTCGTGTACAAAACATCAACAGTTTCACCGAGCACATGATATTGATTTCCTTTTTATATTTCCAACGGAAACCGAAAGCGCTCTTTCAGAATTTTTTTTTCTTTTTTCGTCAAAGTCGAAGAAGGAAATACAAAAAAATTGATGACTTATAATGAAATCGAAGGGGTGTTTTCTTTTCAATCATCTCTCCTTTCTTTTTTCGGCTCCTCTGATGAGATAGATGTTATTCTTTGGCGTGAATGTTTCAACAACTTCTGCAAGTTGAAATCCGTGTTGGGTTGTTCAATATCTGAGAGATGCTATTTTTTTTTCATTCATACAATAGCCTAAATCAGTATTTCTCAACCCGTAAATGTATCCCCAGGGTATGCGATGAAAGAAAGTGGGTACGTGAACACAACTGAAATGCCTGTTGTTGTTTTTTATTTGCGGTATATAGGATGGAGAAAGGTCCTGAAAACTACTTTTAATTTGTATAGGTCTCATACAAGGATATACCCAATTAAGACCAAAGTCACTGCTGACCGCTGCCTTAGAGCTAACAGCACACAAACAAAAACAACCACATTTGAACGGTTTAGGTTCTTGGTACCCCAGTGTAAGTGAATTCGCATAAGTTGGGGTTCACCTGTAAAAAACTCTTGTACATATACCGACGCAAAACTATGTAATATCCTATAAATCGTATACAAGTCTATATAACTTTATTTATGTAAATTAAATAACGTAAATCTTTAAATATAAATTTTATAAAATATTATACCTGAACACTTTTTTTATTCCTGATCCTCTTCCTCCTACCCTTCAATAGATAGGTCTTCGGAACCGATTCTCTTGCTGGAGCTCCTTGAGCATCTATCATCATCATCATCATCATCATCACCACCACCACCACCACCAACATCATCATCATCGTCTCGTCATCATCAAGCAGCCATGGGCTACGGATGTCCAACCAGACTGTGCAATTTAGTTCTCCAGGTAAGTCTGTCCTGAGCTACATCTGCTGCATCTGGCCACTGCACACAAATTCTAATAAGGTCCTGTTTGACATTGTCTGCCCACCGCATCCTAGGTCTCCCCCTCTTTCTGAGGCCTTTAGGCACACTGTTCATAACGCTATTCAGCAATCTATAATTATTCATACGGGCAACATGGCCAAACCAACGGAGTCTTTCTCTGCACAATATGCTGCTTAAAAGGGGTTGCAGACTCCTTTGCCTAACCTCATCATTAGTTACAAAGTTGAACCACCTAATTCCCAAGATACTGCGTAAGCATCTAGAATAAAAAAACATCTAGTTTCCTGTTATCTTGTTTACAAAGTGTCCAGGTTTCACTACCATAACTAACTCTAGAAAGAACCAAACTATTATATAGTCTAATTTTAGTCTTTAGGTGTACACGCCTATTTCTCACACTCTAGATAGATTCTTAAAAGTCCCGGCAGAAATGCTTATCCGTCTGTTAATTTCATGCAGTACATCACCAGCATCTGTTACATAGCTCGCAAGATAAATAAACTGTGACAACTGTTCAATATTTCAACCATTCACATTAACTGAATCACAGCCTGCCTGACTAATTTTCATCAATTTAGTTTACTCTCTGTTTATAACCAAACCTACTCTAGTGCCAGTTTCATCAACAGCTCGAATTAAAGAGTTCATCTCATCAACATCATTTGCCAAAAGGGCTAAATCATCAGCATAATCTAAATCAAAAATTTCGTATCTCCAGCCTATTTAAGGCCAAACTCTTTCTCTTGAAGAGAATTTCGGATAACATAATCAATAACCAAACTAAAGAGAAAGGGAGACAAAATGCACCCTTGTCGAACACCAGAAGTAATGCTAAACCAATTGCTACAAGACTTACCAACTTTCAAACACGACTCAGTGTTATTATAGAGAGCTTTCATTATGTTAACTAACTGGTCTGGTATACAATATGATCTCACAATCAACCATTAATTACGACGATCAACAGAGTCGAAAGCCTTTTTGAAATCAACAAAGCTAGCAACCAAAGGTTTCTGAAACTCTACACGTTTCTCAAGAATCTGCCTAAGTGAAAATATCTGATCTACACATCCCCTACCACTTCTGAATCCAAATTGCTCATCACGCAATTGACTGTCAAATACCCCTCAAGCAGCTGCTGGCACAGAGGTAGAAGCCACCCCCGCCCCTTAGGAAAACGAAGGCCGAAAGTAGTGGGTTATGCGCCAAATAAAAGCTTATGACATGGAGAGCGTCACAGGTTATAAAATCCACCCCCCCCCCCCCAAAAAAAAAAAAAAAGACGGAAATATGTGAAGTATTGTTCTACTCAAGGCCGGATATAGGAAGGGAGCAAGGGGGCCATGTCTACCCCAGCTCCCATAGCCTTCCAGAATTCTATTAAGGGCAATAGAGTCAAAAAATTATTCAACTTATTTATATTTCATGCATTTATCAAGCAATTTTAAAGACCTTTAAAACAGAGGGCGAAACAATACTGCAATGAAAATCCAGTCTCTTGGCCCTAATTTATATTTTCGTGCCTTAATTATGTGTCTTATCCACCGCCAGACCCCTCGATTTGTTTCCTAGATCCGGGCCTGGGGCGGGGGTGGCTCAGTCGGTAGCGCGCCAGGCTCGTAATCTGTAGTTCCCAGGTTCGAGTCCCAGCTGGGTCAGCGTTGAGATTTATTTCCGCAAAATTCCCCGCCCTGCCCACGGTCAGTAGGGGACACCGATGGGCTTGGAAAGGCCGCCGTCCGTCGGATGGGACGTTAAGCCGTGGCCCCGTGTGCGGGAGAGCCATACCCTGTGCACGTTAAAGAACACGCTGGATGGCCTTGACGACAGGCTCCATCTGTCTCCCAACAACTGTTCCAGTGGGTGCCCTCCCCCAACCTTCTCTGAGCCTTCGGGGTCCATGTGACCTGGCCATTTAGCCCATGGTGTGCAAAAAAGTGCCGCTCAGAAGTAAAACAACCCAACCCAACTAGATCCGGGCCTGGTGAAGCGGCGAATGTTGTCGGCCATATAAATAACTCCATGCTTTCTTCCTCCATAAAAAAGCGGAAATCTTATTAAAGTTACTAAGTTACTGTATCTTTCGAATGCAATGCCAACCTTTACGAGTTAGGTGTCAAATAAAAGCTCATATGAGGACTGTCATTTTGTTCCCCACTATTCTCCCCTCCCCCAAAAGGGAACGAAAATTTCTCTGGGGCTTGGAAGAACAATGTGGTCCCTGTTTATGCCACACATGAAATGAAAGTTTCTGAAAATAAGTGTTTTAGCAAGAAAAGAAAATACAAATAAAAAAAATTATCTTCTTATACTGTATACACCTCAAAAGGTAAAAAATTAACTTAAAACATATCTATCAAACTTGTCTACCAGTTTTGAAATCCAAAATTGTTGTCTTTGCATAATTTTATTTTTGCCTCATAGTATAAGTCCGATACTAAATAACTAAATAATAATAGATTTAAAAAACAGGTTGAGTTGCTTTACATCTGAGCGGCACTTTTTTCACACACAATGGGCTAAATTGCCAGGTCACAAGCACCCTGAGAAGGTTGGGGAGGGTACCTACTGGACAGCTAGGAGACAGATGGTAGCCTCCCGTCAAGGCTATCCAGCGTGTTCTTTAATCTGCATAGGGTATGGCTCTCTCGCACACAGGGCCAGGCTTAACGTCCCATCCAATTGGCGACGATCTTTCCAAACCTATTGAGTCCCCTACTGACCGTAGGCAGGGCGAGAATTTTGCGGAGATAAAACTGGCCCAGCTGTGACTCGAACCTGAATACTGCAGATTGAGAGCCTGGCATGCTACTGGCTAAACTGCCCCCACCCCATAAAAAATGTAAAATTTTATTCCATATAGAATAACGTATATCATTTTAATCTTTCCCTAAAGTGAAATATTTTAGTAATTGGGAAACCCTACTCAAGTCGTATTATCCGACCCACCCACCCACCTCCCGCAACTAAATCCTGAGTAATAAGAGGAATGGCGCCGATTTCTGTACCTCAACAAGATTATGGGCATCCTATCTTCCTTTGAAGTGAATACGAATTCAGCAACTGATCGCACCATCGATATCATTTTGTTTTATTTTCTACTTTTTTAAGACATATACACCGAAGAGCCAAAACATTATGGCCAGTGCGTCTTTATGCGAATCGAAGCAGCTGCAGGTAAACGACGGCGCGTGTGAAGGTCATGAAACGGTATAAATAACGCCTAATACTGAGCTCTGTTAATCAGTATTATTCTTGTTCTTCAGATGGGAAAGAGAGCGGACTTAAGTGAGTTTGCCAAAGGCCAAATTGTAATGGCCAGACGACTGGGTCAGAGCATTTTCGAGACGGCAAGGCTTATGGGGTGCTTACAGTGAGCCGTTGTTAATACATTCAAAAAGTGGTCCGAGGAGGGTAAACCCACGAACTGCAGGCAATGTGTGGGCCGACCACGGCTCATCGATGCTAGAGGTGAATGAAGACTATCTGTATGATACGAGCCAACAGAAGGGATACTGTGGTGCAACGCGCCCGTAATTTGAATGATGGTGATGGAAGTAATGTAACCACAACACAGAGTATATATAACTTTGTACACCGAAGACCTGATGACCTGAAGACCCTGATGGAAATGTGGCTGGTTAGCTGCAGGCCACTCCGAGTGCCTATGCTAACCTCGGTTCACCATCGAAAGCACCTTCAATGGGCACGCGAGCATCATATCTGGACGTTGAATGATTGAAGATGGTCGTCTGGTCGGAAAAATCTCGTTTTCTTTTGCACCATGTGGGTGGCCGGGTACGTGTGCATCGTTTACCTTGGGAAGTGTTGGCACCACGATGCACTGTGGGATGAAAACAAGCCGGTGTGGAAGTGTAATGTTCTCGGCAATGTTCTGCTGAAAAACCTTGGATCCAGTCATTCATGTGCAGGAAACTATGACTTCTACCACCTACCCAAACATCATTGCAAACCAGGTACATCCTTTCATGGCAACGGTATCCCCTCTAGTAGTGCCTTCTTTCAGCAGGATGACCACTGTCAGTGCCATCCCACACTGCCCGGATTGTTCGAGAAAAGTTAACCGAACATGAGGAAGACTTCTAGGTATTGCCCTGGTCTCCAAATTCCCCAGACATCAATACAATTGAGCATCAGTGATTTTGTTGGAAAGCATGTCGATCTGCGACGGCTCAACCATGTACCTTACAAGAGTTAAAGGATCCGGTGGTAACGTGTTGGTACCAGATACCACATGACACCTTTAGAAATCTCGTAGCATCTATGCCTCGCTGGGTAAGAGCTGTTTTGGCGGCTCGTGGAGGACCAACATCATATTAGGCAGGTGGTCATAATGTTTTGGCTCTTCGGTGTACAAAGTTATGATTTTTTTTCTTTTATATTACCTTTCCCGTAGCCGAGTGGTTAGCGCGCTTGGCTACTGACCTAAGGGACCTGGGTTCGAGCCCCAGATAAGGGATGGAAGTTTGTGTTGTTTTTCTGCTGAGGTCCTGCCATCCTCACAGACCTTCTACTGGCATATAAACTGACAGGTTCCTGTCAGACCTCTGTGGCAAGCAGCTGCTTGAGGAGGTATTTATTTTTTTTTATATTAGCAGAAAGGAGAAAATTTCGTAAGCACATGTTTCAATAAAAATAGTGAAAATTCAATAAAATAAATATAGTGTTACTTTACTCCAATGACAGTATTCGTGTAATAAAAATTACAGGTATCGCAAACCCTGTTTAACATAAATAAAAATTCAGTCCCAAAAATAATACACCGTAAATGTTAGATGTTTTTCAAAAGCTGATTAGAATGTTCACAGTGTAGTATCCCATGATTAAGAGAACATATTATATTGCTTCCATCCGGAGAAAATAATTCAGTAGTCAATATTTCCATTTTTACTGAAATCTGTACTCATGTTAAAACTAATTTTGAATGGTTTGATGCTAGAAAAACAAAACATCTAAATAATTTTAAGTAAGTAATTTAACGAGAACAGTCATAAATAATGGACATAACGATCTAGGTTAAAATTGCTTTATTCATCTGTGAAATGCAATTCTTCTTCCTTTGATAAATCTTGCGGACACGCTAATTCACAACACGGTAACACCGTTCTCAAAGCTCTCTTTCCATCAGTCAAGTGATACTGCCGTGAACCCTCCTTTAGTATTAGGTCGGTCCGACATTATTTTTTGACTCCTTTCCTAATATCTGGCCGTGCTTCAATTGCGCTGGTTACCGAGGGGGCACTCTTTCCATAGTAACCCAGAAACTTTACTTACAACAATAGAAATGGAGAGGAGTCGTGCTTTACAAATTAACACTCAATTTATTAACAAACAGTATTACTTAAACATTCTCTATCACAACTTACGCCCTTCGTCGGGGTACAGTTTCTTCTATGCAGCGTTTAGGCAATGACAGCCTTTACAATGGGGAGCCAAGAATTTGCTCTGGCAAAGTCCATCTGTTAAGTCCGAGCTACTAGCTCCAAAGTCATATTCCGTAGTCCCTATTTGGGAACACGGTGGCGGTGGCAGGCAGAAAACAGCACTTAGGAAAAAAATCAGATTTACAAATGATGGTGACCCGTACCTGTTTCATACGTAGCCGCTGTAGAGACCTCGGATGGGGAGTCCGGCATCGTCGACTGGTATATCGTCTGCCTAGTCTCGGCCAGACAAAGGTGGATCGCGCCCTTTCCTCGCCGGCGCTCTCATCGCTCACAGGACGGAGGGAGAGAGACTGCTCGACCAGACTGCGAGACGAACAAGAGACAACTCACCAAAGACAAAAGACAAAAAAAGACACACTTTCTTCTCACAGTTCATCCTTGCCACATTTTTCGCCGCGACCTCTAGCGGTCATCAGCGCGGAAGGCTGACGCGGGCACTGGCTATTTATCGCGGATGCTTGAGCCAAGCCGCCCCGCCTTCCCTGGGGCCTTTGATGTTGAGCGCGATTCCAGTCCAGAAGTTTCTACACCCGAGGCGAAGGTCGCCACCGGTGTCAACCGGCGTCAGGGAAAAATTCGTGGAAACTTGGTGACCAAAACATGTCTTTGTTCTCAACATACGAAAGGCATATCCTAGGACCTTTTGGCCCCCCAAGTCGTGTCCGCAGGATCAATTTCTGTGGGCACGACAATACCACAGCTTTCGATGTTGGCATTGCAATTGTCTCTAGCATATTCGGTGTACTCTATTTAGGTCTAAGTTTAGTCTAGTGCATGCGAAAATGATAAAGCAACCCAACCCAGTGAAGGCAGCTCATTTCTGAAGCTAAGAGTGTATAAAAATCCACTGTCTAAAATATATTAGAATACGAGCCTATTATTCTTCGTAAAGAATTTTGTGCTTCTCTAGAAAGTGCCGTAACTCATAGTTACTGATGCATAAAACTGTGAAGTATGAAAATAATAATACTAGTAATTTTCTCACATACATCCTTCTTACTATGGAAGTCTCACATGAGCTAATCGCTTTAATTTATACGCCATAGAGAATATCTGTCACAAAGGTTAGACTTCAGCAAAAAGGCACCATATATCAGAAAAGACGATAGGAAAGGCGACGGGTACAGATTGCATATCTGTGGAGATAATTAAAGAAATCAAAAATAATATTTCTGCTATTTTATGTCATCTCTATAATTTATCTTTGCATTCTGGATATTTTCCAACAATTCTTAAAATTCAACTATAATACCTGTTTACAAAGGTGGCAAACATTTAGATATTAATAATTACAGACCAATAGCTTTATTGTCGGTATTTTCAAAAATATTTGAAAGGTTAGTTAAAAATAGACTTTTAAATTTTCTTGACAGAAATAAATTTTTTTCTAAAAATCAGTTTGGTTTTAGGAGAGGCATTGGAACAGAAGATGCTATATTAAAATTAACATCTTCAATCTACAGTGCAATAAATAAAAATTTAAAAACAGCAGTAATATTTTTGGATATGAAGAAAGCATTGGACTCAGTTTCACATGACATATTATTGTATAACCTTGAGAAAGCAGGAGTTCGAGGGAGAATTTTATTATGATTTCAGACTTATTTAAAACATAGAACTCAAAAGGTTAAAATAGGGAATTTTTACAGTGGTGAAAAGATAATTAAATATAGTGTTCCACAAGGGTCTCTATTAGGTCCAATATTATTTAATATTTTTATAAATAATCTTTGTAACCTGGAACTAAAAGAAGATTTAATAGCTTTTGCTGATGATATTGTTCTGATATATGCAGCAACTACTAAAAATATTTTGATTGCAAAAATAAACCGAGATTTATGGGAAAATCAGAAAATGGTTTATGAAAAAATAAGTTGTTTCTAAATATATATATTTGACTGAGAAAAAAGTCAAAGAAATTATTTGAAAATGAAACTGTTTTATCATACACTTCAATGTATCGGTACTGGTTGTTCATGCAAGCCACTAGAAGGTGTTGAGTGCTATAAATACTTAGGAGTACATATTGATAGAAACTAACTTGGAATAAACACATTGATACTTTAATAAGAAAACTTAATACAATAATACCACAATTATTTTATATCAGAAATTTTGTAAATATTACACTTTTAAAACTAATTTATAATTCATGGGTTAAATTTCATT
This sequence comes from Ryuthela nishihirai, assembly GCA_038380435.1. Taxonomy (NCBI): domain Eukaryota; kingdom Metazoa; phylum Arthropoda; class Arachnida; order Araneae; family Heptathelidae; genus Ryuthela; species Ryuthela nishihirai. The sequence goes on along the minus strand of JAWZYU010000029.1, from coordinate 15,246,430 downwards.
TAACATATGGATTACGTTCTTGGGGTGGAGTATATCACAGCAATATTAAACCATTAATTACAACTCAGAATAATTAGATGCATTTTAAGGAAAAGAAGATGTGATAGTGTTAGACACTCTTATGGTGAATTTACTGTATTACCTTTAAGAAAATTATACATATACAATATCATTATATATCTTAAAAAACACTGGATTGAAAGCGATATTAGACATATAAATTATAATACAAGAATAGCTCAACACGTTAATCTTACTTTACCTCTTCCTAAAAAGCCATTATACAAAAACATTATATATATTTAGCACCAAAAATATTTAATGATTTACCTGGTAATCTTAAAGATGAAACAAACTTTCACTCTTTTAAAAATAAGTGAAAATCTGGATTTTTGAATATGATGATACTGAAAAACGTCTTTAAAAATTGTTAACAATCGTTATTTTGGTAGTTACAGATTTTGTTTTTGAATTTCTGTCTTCATTATTTCAATATAGAATGGAAAATGATATCGCATTTACAAATTTTGTATTAATTTGTTTCCTTTTTCATAATGTTTCACCATATTGTACAAACCCACATGCGAGTTATTTGAACTCTTGTGGTTATTTTCAATGTTCCTATCGTTAAATACATAATTTTCGAAAATATATTGTGCAAAATTCTTTATATGAAATGTAACTTGTCTATACAATGGGAATAAAGGTCTATGTCTATGTTTATGATAGACTTCAAAAAGCTGCTATCCGTACAATGGGACTTTAAGCTGTGACTCCGTCTGCATGTTAAACACACTGGATGGTTTTGATGGAAGACTTCTATCTGTCTCCTAATCACTGTCCAGTGGATTCCCTTCCCCGACTTTCTCTGAGCGACTGGGGTTTTTGTGACCTGGCCATTTAGAAACTGTGTGAGAGAAAATTGTTGCTCAATGGTAATAAAAATAACCCAACCCTCGAAAAATATACATGCTTTATCTGAGATTTCGGCAAAGATCCTCTTGCTTTTCACCTAACGTTCTACCCGATTTAGCCATAGAAAACTGCAATTGCTGTTTTCTAGAAGAAATAGCATATTTTTTATCAGCAATGCCTTTCAGCATAAAAAATAATATTTCCTAGAATATGGATACTTGAAAGTTATTCCTAAAAAACAATTATCTGATAATTTTTGCCTCCATCAAAATTTCACGCATATGTTTTTTTCCTACATTTTACGTTAAATTACACAAATAAATCAGGATTTAAATAATATACACAGTAGCTATGTTTTATTTCAAAATGAGACACTGGAAGTAGTGAATGATCAAGTAATTATCTTTAATAATTCATTCTCAAAATTAATCGGAAAGATTAGCCAAAACTTGTTAGATATTGCATTTTCCTTTTGAATTTCAAGATCCATGCAAGCAATTAACATTTGCCTTTGCTTTAATATTTCATTTGTTTATTCTCTTAAGTTTCGTACAGAAATGTTTATGGCAGTAAAATTGATTTTGCGCAGTTATTAACGAGCTTTATTGATGACCGTCATGCGGAATGAGACTCATCAATCATGCGTTCTCTGTCCTGTGATAAATTCTCTTGGAAACGTTACAAGCTGCGGAGAATAAATACAACGCACATATTAGCTGAATAACTAATGCTTTAAGTAAGGGTTAAGAGCTTGTACGAAACGCCTAATAAATAAACACTTATTCAATTAATAATTGGTTGTTTATACATATAGTTTTTACTCCAAAATATATGAATTCTTTTAGTTCAGAAGACTGGGATATGGACTGTGACGGACCAAGGAGGCATTTAGCTCGGGGTTCCGTCAATTCATCGCGCTCAATTCATCGACCAGCTCGTTGTCCTGTCAATTCATCGCGCTCAATTCATCGACCAGTTCGGTGTCCCGTCAATTCATCGCAGTCAATTCATCGCACGTCAATTCATCGACCATCTCGGTGTCCCGTCAAATCATCACGCTCAATTCATCGACCCAGCTCGGTGTCCCATCAATTCATTGCGGTCAATTCACCGCACTTCAATTCATAGACGTTGCGATTAATTCATTGCAACGTCAATTCATCGCAGCGTCAATTCATCGTGGCGTCAATTCATCGCAGCGTCAATTTATCGTGACATCAATTCATAGCTGCGTCAATTCATCGAGCATCAATTCATCGAGACGTCAATTTATCACAGCGTCAGTTCATCGCAGTGTTAGAGATGTGATTTTATTGACTTTCTGCATCTGTAGATGGTTCAAATGAACTCTAGAGATAATACTTTAGACTTTGAAAGGTTAAACATACTTCATAAGAATTTACCTAAGAAATTAATTTAAAACGTGCATAACAAGTATTGTTTCAAACCATTTAATAATGACTATGACATTTAATATCCAAAAAATATGATCAAAGCAGTTCAAATAAGAAGAAAGGTAATAAAAATTGAAGGAATTGTCAGATACAGAAACAAGACGTTCACATGCTTTGAAAGCTGGCGGGAAAATGAGAATTACTGCGGGCTGCTAAAGGTAGCGCTGCAATACTACGAACTCCAGATTTCGAGCATGGCACGCTACCGACTGAGCTGACCCACTGTCTTACAATGGTTAGTTTGACACTTTGAAGCTTGAGCTCTGGCTTTGACTGCTTCCTCTCTCTCTGGTTTGAGCATTCCCACAGCTCACGGGATTATGTTTGAGTTGGAAAATGTAAGTTGTATTTCGTTACTTTGTCTGAATTCGGTGCGTTTTTAACATAGGGAGCACAGGAATTTCTTAAAGAACTAAAATTTGCTGAAAAAGAAAAAAAAACATGAGAAGTATTAATATTTCATAGAAAATTCAATTTCTAAAATGGAGAAGAACTAAAAGAGGGATGCCGCTAAACAGAAACAGGCAAAAGATTTCATATACAGGCCCTAGAATCATTATCCAGACGAGTTCTTTTGTATCTACACAACGCTGCTGTCTGCTATAACATATAGACAACATAAATACACAAACAAGTACACAAAAAGCACATCGTAGCATATAATACGTTATTAAAATTGAGACTTGACCCATTATAGCTACAATATTGTAACAATAAAATTGTAACAGTGAAGGATAATTATATTTGGATTTCGTGAATTATAGTTAAAATGCGGTTGTAACGATGAGGGAAAATTATATTTGGTATCTAGTGGTAGAGACTCTTTAGATGCCATGAATTGAAGAGTGATTAATATTGCAAATTATAAATGAAATCATTTCTTTTGAGCATTCGCACAAGACACACAATTTTAACATTATACCCAATTCTGTTTTACACGGTAGATAGGTTCCCGAAAAAAAAAACGTGCAAAAAAAAAAACGTGTAAAAGAAAATATAGTGCACATGAAAAAAAAAAAAATAGAAATTGGTTCCAGACGTGAAAACCCAGTACAATAATAGGTTGTTTTCAAATAAATCATATCAAAATCTTTAATTAAATGTTTATTTGATTTTTATTCATTTAAACACGTGTTTTAATTTATATGCTTATAAAGATAATTATATGTACATATATAAAATAAATTATCCTTCATAAAGAAAATAATATGTCACTAATTCAAGAATACAAAAGTGCAAAAAATATGACTTACGTATGATATTAACTAGATTTTATTCGTGTCACTTTCTGACAATATGCGCATTCGTTTGCATTAAGACTGCATTTAAATAGCTTGAAACATTTTGGCCGTAGTGTTCATACTCCAATGGTGAAATGCTTTCTGTGGCATGGTGAACCAAATTATCACTTGCTTTCAGTGATTCTGAAGTTTGGTTAGTTTTAACAATAAACTCTATAGTAAATCGTTGAGATCCTGCTTTGACTAGATCTTTGTATAATTCTTGACTTATATGCATGACTTCAGTTCACGTTTAAACTGCTCGTCTCGTGCGACAATGGGATCATGTGTGAAAAAACGACTTTTCAATTTACTACCCATTTGAAGCCCTTCTTTAATTAAACCTGCAGTGAGTGGAACCTCTTCATTACCATCACTTTTTTCTTTTTCAACAGGAGTCTCAAGGTCAACTTCTATTATTTCATCTTCGCTCATCAATATCTGCAAACGATAAATCATCGAATCCTTCTCCACCAACTACATGTGCTAAAGTGATGATATTATGATATTCAGTCGTATTTGGGGGTACAGGATCTTTGCTTTATACACATTCTTGCCAAATAGCTTTCCAGCATGCGTTTATAGTTGATGGTTATAATTCTGATAACATCAATCCAGTATGTCTGATACAGTCTAAAATAGAAAATTTCTTCCACACATCAATAAATGTTAGTGTTTTATCCATATCTAGTTTATCCAAAATGTATTGTAATGTTCGTCTTTCGTAGTAAGTTTTAAATATGGGAATTACACCCTGGTCTAGTGGTGGTATTAAGGATGTCGTATTAGGTAGCAGAAAACAAAATTGCACATTTCGGTGTTCCTAAACAGGATGACCAGGCGCATTGTCTATAATCAATAGTACTTTAAATTCGAGTTTTTTTTTTCTTCAAATAACGTTTAACTTGTAGAACAAAACATTTATGGAACCATTCATTAAAAATTTCTTTTGTAGCCCAGCTTTTTTGTTTGCCATCCAATACACTGACAATTTATTCAGATCTGCACCTTTCATTGACCGTTGTCTTAGGGATCGATTGATGAGCAGCGGTTTTAACATACGATCTCCTGAAACATTGCTACAAAACAGAAAGGTCACACGATCCTTAGCTTCTTTAAAGCTACCAGTATTTTTTTTTATTTTGCTACGTAGGTTCTACTAGACATTTTTTTCAAAAAAAAAAGACCAGTTTTATCTGCATTCCAAACTTGATCAGGAGTGCATACACCATCTTCAATGATTTGGGCCAATTTTGGACAAAATTCTTTAGCAGACGGCTCAGCTGCAGATGCAACTTCACCTTCTATCTTTACATTATGGAACGCGTGTCTTTGAAGAAATCCTGCAAGCCAACCTGTACTTGCAGAAAATTCATAATTTTTGTTTAACTTAGCTGATGTGTTTGGTCCCATTTCTTGTATCTGCTTGTATATTCGTAATGCCATCTGTTTGATGGCATTTCCGTCTAGAGGTATTCTGTTTTGCGAGTTATCTTCTATCCACATTACTAGTGCCTTTTCCCATCTTCACTTTTACAATATCTCTCTTGTACGATGACGACTTAGTGCTCAATTTTGTTCCAGAAAGCACAGATTTTCTAACAGCATCTTCATTTTTCTTGATGGTTCTTACGGTATCTTCGTTCAAGCCAAAATATTTAGCTATGGATGCTGAACCTTTTCCAGTTGTAAGACGATCTAAAATTTGTATCTTAGTATCCAAAGAGATAGCTTTCCTTTTATGCTTTTGCACAGGTTGAATATTTTTTGTACAGTTTTGTAAAATTTTGCTTCGTAAGACGATCAATATCCGACATCGTGGTAAGGCTTACGAAAAATATTTGAATTGTAGTTAATAGATCAGATGATGAAAAATTGTAAATTTTCTCTCAACAAAATTTAATAAATTTATATTTACGCACACAAAACTTCAAAAAGCAAAAAATGTTTTTTTTTTTGGATTTCTTCTATTAAACTTCTAAACACTTCTAACTTTAAACACGAAATGAGAGACCAAGACTAACGTATTGAAGATAAAATTGAGGGGAATTCCCGGAACTCAATGTTGCCACTTTATTCTGAATGAAGTAGGTTTTGCACATTTTTTTAATATAAAATATAGAATAAAATAGAGAAAACTTGTTGTGTAGTTATGTTAGTGCAGTTTTTATTTTGGGGACTTCAGTGCACAACATGTGTATCTATAGTACATTTCAAAGTTAAAACTACTTTGAAAAATGTGACCATAAAAGCGGCATAAATATTCATAAATATAAATTCTAGCAATTTTTTCTTGAATAGAAATATTTTTTCAGAATTAAATTCAAATGGAGGTTTTTAAAAAGGCGCCGTTTGAACCGCGTTAGATCGAAATAAATCGTGTAAAAAGAGAATTGGAATTTTTTTCTAAATCCTGTTAAATCAAAATCGTGTATAAATAATCCGTGTAAAAACAGAATTGAGTGTATTCCTTCCTCGAGAATTCTTCTAATTCTTGATTGTAAAACAAACTTAATACTATACATATGAAAAAAATGACATAATATAAAATTTCAAGTTTTTATTGCAGACTAAAATGAAGTCTTGACACAATTTAATTTCCTTTGCCATATGTCGCTACTTGTGAAAAACACGTCATGTGTTTACTGAAACAATTTTTTTGAAAAATTACCTGTCTTCTAAAAAAAAAATTATGAAAATAAATGTATAGCCTTTAATCCCACTTGCACTGCTAGCATTGTAATTATCTCTAACAGTAAATAATGAACGAAATACTTTCCACATGTTAAAAAGAAATCGAAAGTTTAATAATACTCTGTTCTCCATTGCTAGCAACCTGACGCATTAGCCAACCTCTAGCTTTAAATAGGCTAATGCATTTGAGCGTTATATTTATTTAATGTCCCATACGAAGCAATATTCCCATTTAATTTCCTAAGCTCCAAACATCACATGCTTGAAGAACCAAGATCTTTTTTTTTTCACGACTAGTGATAGTCTTAGAATTATGACTACTGTACTCCTTACACATTCTCCTGAAATGATCTCGAGGATGCCGGAGTCAGAGGCTTTTACTATATAAAATACGTTTTAGACGCCGCACTATCAGTTTCCTGAAGATTATCTTGGCTTATAAAAGACTTTTGAAATTCCGAAGAAAGGAGTTCGAGAATATTGGTGTTCGGAATACGATCATCTTGCATTCCTTGTTGCCATGAAGGGACACTTTAATGGGTGGAACAGGACTTTCTAAGATAAATGGAGTCGTTGGAAATTGCTTCCTGTTCTTTCATTCACGGGGAAAGAGAAGTTTCAGCTTCAAGAGACACATTTAAAGGCTTTGGCGTTCATAACATTTCTTTCACTTTATACCCACATACTTTCGCGAAATGCATTTGGAAAAGAATAGAATTTAGAGTGAGAGAAATATATACCACAAATTCCTCTTTATGAAAATAGGAGTTGGGTTGGGTTGTTTTACCTCTGAGCGGCACTTTTTGCACACCATGGGCTAAATGGCCAGGTCACATGGACCCCGAAGGCTCAGAGAAGGTTGGGGGAGGGGACCCACTGGAACAGCTGTTGGGAGACAGATGGTAGCCTCCCCGTCAAGGCCATCCAGCGTGTTCTTTAACGTGCACAGGGTATGGCTATGGCACACGGGGCCAATGGGGGTATGGCACGGGGGGCCACGGCTTAACGTCCCATCCGACGGACGGCGGCTTTCCAAGCCCATCGGTGTCCCCTACAGACCGTGGGCAGGGCGAGGAATTTTGCGTAGATAAATCTCAACGCTGACCCAGCTGGGACTCGAACCTGGGAACTACAGATTACGAGCCTGGCGCGCTACCGACTGAGCCACCCCCGCCCCCGTGAAAATAGGAGAAAAAATATTGGGGATAATAAGCTGAAGAATAATGAATGTTATTATAAGTGATTAGAAACTAGGTTGAGTTGTTTTACCTCTGAAAGGTGCTTTTTGGCACACAATGAACTAAATGGCCAGGTCGCAAGGACCCGGAATGCTGAGAAAAGGTTGAGGGAAGGGATCCACTAGATAGCTGTTACGAGACAGATTGTAGTCTCCTGTCAAGGCCATCCAGCATGTTCTTTAGCGTGCCCAGGGTATTACTTTCCCCGCACACTGGCCACGGCTTAAGGTCCCATACGACGGACGGCGACCTTTCCAAGACAGTCGGTGTCCCCTACTGACATGGGCAGGGAGATATGTGCAGATGAATCTCAACACTGACCCAGCAGGGACTAGAACCTGGGACTGCAGATTATGAACCTGATGCGTAACAGACTGAGCGACTCCGGAGTTGAGAAAGGGGATCCATTGGACAGCTGTTAGCAGACAGATGGTAGTCTCCCATCAAGGTCATCCACGCTTGTTTTTTAACATGCACCGGGTATGGCTCTCTTGAACACGGAGCCACGGCTTAACATCTCAACCGAAGGACAGTGGCTTTTTAAAAGCCATCGGTGTACCCTTTCTTACCGAGGATAGAAATTAGCGGAGATAAATCTCAAATAGCGTCGGGTGGAACATATACCTTAGCATTACGGGCCAAATGGGGTTCTCCAGATTTGTGAATAAAGTTAAATTTGAAAAGAAAAGCGTTGCTGTAAGATAATTAAGCATCTTAATGAACCCTTTTATTCATGTTTATGTAGTATTTTACTTCCCGTTTATATTTGTTTTTATTGTGTCTTATAGTGACGCTATATTCTTTGACATAGAGCCCATATAGCGCTTGCACTCGATGGGAAAGAGGACATTTTTGGGCATGGCAAGGATATCACTCTTCGAACGGAGCGTTAAGCCGTGACCCCACTTGCAGGAGAGCCATATTCTGTACACTTTAAAAAATGAAAGAACACGGCGGATGGCCCTGACGGGAGGCATCCATCTGTCTCTCAACAGCTATCAGTCCAGTGGATCATCTCTCCTAACCTCCTTTAAACCCTTGGGGTCCTTGTGACCTGGACATTTAGCCCATTGTGTGCATAAACATGCCACTCAGAAATAAAATAACTCTGTTGCTGAGCGTAAGTTTAAAATTTTCTGAATAATAAATTTTCTGAAAATAATTGTATATTCTGAATAAGAAAATATCTTATTCTTTAGGTCTTAAAAATAATTAAGAAGTGCGTCTGTCTCAAAAATTTTTGTAGGATCGTATTTTCTGTTATGGAAGTTTATTGTTTTTTAATCCCATACTGGATTGCGCTGATTTATTAGGTTTATCAGACATAGGCCGGTTTAATGTGATTAATCTAGCACTAGTAAACAGGGTCTGGAATTGGTAATTCAGTGGTTCAACGCAAAAGCTTGTGAGATTTTAAATTCTGAGTCATAACACTAAGCTGTGTAATTATTGGTCAAATCTTCTGATGGCACCTTCAGTCATACTGTGATTGATTAATTTTCTAATAGATAAGAAGGCTTGTTTTGAGTGATTAATTTTATACTAGAATCAGAGAACTTAATCTGATAGATTAATTTTCGACTATACTAAGAATGTTTACTCTTCCTCAGCATTTATTAAATTTAAAATTTTAAAAGGAACCCCTTGCATGAAATAAATTATTATACAAAAAGTGATGAAATATAAAGTATGCATGTGTATTTTTTCCATAGAGCTGGTTGGATAGCGAATATTAAATACATCAACCACAAAATGAAAATTTAATGCAGATTTCATAAATATTATTTTCCCTCCTATTTCCTTTTATTATCGATCTTTCCTTTAAGTCGCTTAAAGTATTGTGGTACAGGTGCGTACCCAGGGTGGGGCAAGGATATCCGCCTCCCCCCCCCCCAAAATACAATCGTCTTATACGAAATCTCAAATTTGTCTACCTGCTTTGAAACCTTTAAATTCAAAACAGGTGCCTTTGTTTAATTTTTTTTAACCCCATAGTATATGTTCGACACTAAAAATAGATTTAAAAAACAACTGTAAAATTTTGTTTCATATAGAATATCATCTTAACCATTCTTTACCGATAGAATATATCAGTAATTAGGAAACTCTTCTTAAGTCTTATTTTTTCCTCCTCTATCTAAATTACCTCCCCTCTAACGACACTACCTCCCCCCATTCAAACTAAATTCTGGGTTTATGATTCTGATGATATTCTGCCTATCATGGTAAATATTGACAGAATGGCGAACATAATTATTAACTTGCTTTCAATGTTATTTTTTATATTTCAGGATATTTAAATGTCAATTTGTAAAACGTCATGCTGATAAAACAGCTGTAGTTTGAATTATACTTAAAAGTAGAAAGAACAGTTAATTTTGAAAAAGTAAAAAAAAAGGAAAGGAATCTACTTTAAAATTTGAGAAGTTAATTTTGAAAAAGGAAAAAAAAAAGAAAAATTTACTTCAGTAATAAAGTATCACAGGAAAAGACAAGAAACACTTGAAATAATCAGTTGGAAAAAAATTAGTTTTGCCCTGAATGGGATTCGAACCCACTTCTCCCAGAAACATGCCAACAATGATAATTCCCTTACCTGAAGAACATGATATTCATTGTGCAAATTTATTTAAACTATATTTATCCAACTAAAAACAAAATCTAACTCGTACATGCTAATCTAAAGTGTCTTTAGCAAAAGACTCCAGTATAGCGGACGTAAGGTAGTATAGCGATTAAGGACAGTATAGCGGCCACGGGACTGCCGGAAAAGGAATACGTATTTGAATTTTGTCACGCGACCTAAGAAGAGGGAGGAACACTGATGTTATGTGGATTTTTAAGGGATATTTTTTTTCAGGAAGGGGCAAAAGAATTTCTTATAGGAAGGACACTCTTTCAAGGTAGGAAAGATTGGCCAAGAATCCGTCCCCCCGGAGTCCGAATGCCGCCCTCCGACCTAGCTGTCTCGTTGCACGTGTTTGCTGCAAATAGTACATCTCAAAGTTTCCTTTTTGTACACAAATCAGCACGACACGAGAATAGTGAAATAATAATTAGGCATACCTACATTCACTATTCTGCGACATTTCAATTTCCCAACCTAGAAAAACAAATTCATCACTTTTCAATATGAAAACAATCGGATGTTTAATGAAAAGTGTTCAGAAATATGAGAATTTTTAGCATGGGCGTCAACAGGAATTTCTTTCAAGGGGCGTGTTATTTTCAGGAAGTAACAAAAGATTTACTTTAAGAAGCAAAAACACTCTTTCGAGAAAGAAATAATCTCTCACTGAAAAATGCAGTTGCGAATTAAGCAATCAAAAATATCGTAATACAATTAAGGATGCCGAAAAACTAAACTAAAAAAAGGAAACTTATTAATAAAAAATGCATGTAAAAATAATCTTTCATTTTAATAAATGAAAATGAATGATACACTTCCGAAAACAAATGAAAAAAATATCAAAATTACATTTCATTAAATAAACGAACAAATGTTTAGTACACCTGATATTATTATTGAACATAAATTGATTTTTCGATCAATTTTTCCTGGTAGACAATTGTTCTTGTCCCTCCTCTCACTGACATGGTTATTAGCACCAGATTCTATTCTCATGCGACTCAAGTATGCATGATTGGTGGGTTGACATTTCGAGGATAACCATTCTCATAGCATAACGAGGGTTTAACATTGTGCCAGAATTCTAATTATACAGACAGGCAACCCACACTCTAGAGATAATGATTGCCAGTGTTAGCATCTCTTGCAGACACTTCACTAAGTTGAGGTCTGCTTTTTAGCGAGAATGAGAACTGTTTCCCCTAGCACTAATCGGTAGAGTCGTTGAGTCTGTAAATTATCCAGAACTCATTATAAAAGTAGGGTGCAGTACCAAGAACGTGCATTAAAATAGCTAACACTTAGCTCAATGTTTTCTGAAGATGTGTCGTTCCCACATTTTGTGTAAAAGTGTGGACACGACATGCCGATGGCGACAGAACCCCGTCTATCATTTTTTTACAAACCAACGGTATCCACCTTTTTCGCCATTTTTGTTCGGCATTCGACCACGAAGAGGATGCCGAAGCCAGCATTGGAATTCCACCCTTGGGCATCTTAGACCCCAGACGATGGAGGCTACGTGACCAGCAAACGGGTAAACAAGCCCCATCTGGACTGGAAAGATTCACACCTCGACGGCACCCCACCAATGACAGAAGGCCACGATTCCGCAGATGTGACCTTTAGCTTGAAAGAGACAAGACGAAGATGAAGTGAAAAAGATACTTTTGACCGGAATGTCGCTGAAGGAAGGCGGAGAAGTCCGAATCCGCTGCCTTGTTTGAGATCGGCCACACGACTGCATGAAAGGAGCGATAGCGGTCTGACGAGATGTCAAGTTGTTGGACGTTGTGCTGGAGCGTGCTGTCTGAGTGGTGCAACGACGTTTCCTCGTCCACATCAGTAGATAGGTAAGGGGTCAGTTTTACTTAACTTGGTATCCGAAATCGAGTAGCTTAAAAGAGAAGAAATCGAGAAGAAATCGTAGCCGCGTGTTCCAAGAGAGCCCTTGGAGCTGTTGATGTTGCAGGCTCCACAAGAACATTGTGCATGGACTATACGATTGAACTGTTTTGGCCTAGGGCCGTGAAAAGTTCCGAAAAATCGAGCAGCGCTGACTTCGCTGATGTGAAATCTCCTGACAAAATTTGTCAAGTAAATATGTCCTTGTGTTAATATGCTTTCTTGAAGTTTCGTTAATGAAGTAAGATTAACAAATGTGTTATTTGTTTAAGTAATTTTCGTGAAGTGTATTAATGTGTGATATTCCTGGATCGAGGTCACAACACTGTTTTTTTTTATTCCCCCCTCCTTTTTTGTTATAAGATTGCCCCCCTTAGTTCTCACTCCCCATCAACCACATATGGTGGGGTGTAGAACAGATGTACACGCAAAATCACTGCTTGTATTGCCTGGAATACAAGAATTTCTTATAGGTGTAGGAACAGTAGCACAGTCGCGACTACTGTTTAGGATGAAGAGCATGAAGAGATATGAAAATACCGAATGATTGATCGGTTGGGTTGTTTTACCTCTTATCAGCACTTTTTTTGCACACAATGGACTAAATGATCAGGTCATAAAGACCTCAAGGGCTCACAGAAAGTTGGAAGAAGGGGACCCACTGGACAGCTATTGGGAGACAGATGGAAGCCTCCCATCAAGGCCGTTCACCATGTTCTTCAACGTGCGCAGGACATCCCATCCGACGGACTGAGACCTTTCGAAAATCTTCAGTGTTCCCTTTTTGACCGAATACAGGGTGAGAGTTTAACGGAGATAAATCTCAACGCTGTCACAGGTGGGGCTCAACCTTGTCCTAGAGTTGCTCAAGCCTGAAACTACAGATTACGAGCCTAGCATGCTACCCGACTCAACCAAACCCTACCCAAAATATCGATGTAACCGATTCATAAAGGCTTGTTCCATTACTGCCGGCCACAAAACAAGTGTCATGATCATTCAGCCTTACCATGGGTGATAAAAATTTAACCATTAGATTGAAGCTTCAATCAGATGCAGGTGTCACGTGTTTTCAACATCTAATCCGTGTCTTATAACTTACACAAGTTCAGCGCCAACAGCATCTTCTGTGATAACAAAAGAGAGGTTGCTGATGTGTGGAATGGTATCATGTGGTATCGAATGGTATTCAGCGATGAGCCTCACCTTCGTTTACGATGCGACGGACGCATTCATAAATGATAGTGGGCTGGACAGAGTTCCCTCCTCATGCATCGGGAATAGCAATCTAAGCAAGCATCAAGAACATGGCATGGGTACGACATCAGCTACACTACACATCAATTATTCGCTAATAGTCCTCTGACTGCCAAACGCCTCCTGGCTCAAATCCTACCTCGATTTCCCTGTGTCATTTTCCAACAACGATCGTCTCTACACAACTAACATCTCTTGGCTGGCATCAACGGCAGCTGATGTTCTGTCTCCAACTACTAGGTTACCAGTTGTTTTGCCGATCTAGAGCTTCTGGAACATAACTGCCAAGGAAAGATCTCAACTTGGCCTGATTGCTATTGAACTTCGTGACCAATTGCATATTGCAGAGAATGTTATTCTTGCAAATTCTATACATTATTTGACTGACTTAGTGTCCTTGCGCGTTTTGGCTTACATGTGTTAACGACTATGGTGGTCAAACCATATTTTATTACTAGCTTCGTTTCGTTAGAGAATATCATTTGTTCCGGCTATACTTTTGAATCGTTTATTTCTGTTGCTTTCTCCAATGACATGGCCGATTGACCACAATACATCCTATCAGGAGCAATTTTAATGTCGAGTGATGTATTTGTATGTACACTGAGATGTCACGTTATTAGGTACACCTACTTAGCAGTGTTTCAGGCTTCCGTTGGCTTTCAAAACAGCCTTAATTCGTCGGAGTCTGGAGCTTACAAGATGCTGAACATTTTGTGCAGGAATCGTGTACTATGAGGAAATGACTGTGTCTCGCAGTTGCTGCAAATTAGACGGCAGCACAGCCTCGCTGCAAACAGCCCTTACTGCCTCATCCCAAAGATGCTCGATAGGATTTAGATCTGCGTACTGTGCAGGCTAATGAAGCAAGAAAAACTCGTCGGCATATTTCTGGAAGCATTCGTTGACGTTATGTGCCTTGCGATCAAGTACATTATCATGCTGAAGGTGTACATGCGAGTGAGAACTTGGTTAGCTATGATGTTCAAATATGCCGTGGCGTTCAGATGCTCTTCGATTGGTGTCAGGAGCCTAATGTGTGCCAGGGAAACATTCCCTACACCATCACTCTATGACCACCGGCCTGTACTGTTGACACCAGACAAGATGGCTCCATGGTCTCATGTTGCATGCTCCAAATTCTGATCCTACAATTAGCAAGATGCAATAGGAACCTTGATTTCTATTCGCTTACACGATTCTCGTCAGCCTCCTTTCACAGGTCTGATACAAAAACTGTTTTCATCCACAGGATCGTTGATCACTTGTAATTTTTCTTTCGCCCCATATTCGATAAACTCTTGAAATGCCTGTTCGTGAAAAGCTCAGGAGGACGGCCGTTTGGGAGAGGCTAGAACCAACACGCCTAGCACTAACTAATATGCAACGTTCAAAGTCGCTAAGGTCGCTCGTTTTGCTCATTTTGACACTCAATCCAACTCTAATACTCGAAGAACTGATCTGCTTGCTTCATACCTCACACTGCGGTCAAGTGACGTACTACATTTTGGAATGAACCATTTATGTGACGACATGGGTGGTGTACCTAATAAACTGTCATTTTAGTGTATAGTTTCTGAATATTCTAGAAATGATGAAAGCATTCATTTTTAACAGATCAAAATGCTGACATTTGGAAAGGGAAAAATTGCTGTAAACCTTCCGTTGAGGAACTACCAGAAAGTTTTAAATTAATATTTAAGAATACGGTGAAGCTGTTTTTTACTGTTTGTCGATAAATCTACTGCTATGGAGGTAGAGAAAAGTTTACACATGTATGTATGGTGTAATACGTATTAATATTTTTGGATAAGTTTGTACTTTTCTTCCAATTGGAAAATAAACATCATTCACAAAAATAATACGAGATTTATTTAAGCGAGTTAGTTCAAAAACTCTGTTCAACTAAATTTGTCCCCACACAAAAGGAATGGAAAATTGCCTCTAACCTATATGTTAGAAGCTATTCAGTAGACGTAAAACTATTTTGATGTCATAGGAAAAGAATTTTATTTAATGCTAAAAGAACTATATAGGTGAAGTTCGAGGTTGGGTTACCTTTGAGCAACACTTTTTCGCATAGTGAGCTAAATGGCCAGGTCACAAGACCCGAAGGGATCAGAGAAGGTTGGGGGAAGGGAACCCACTGGACGGCTGTTGGGAGACAGATAGAAGCCCCGTCATAGGCTATCCAGTGTGTTCTCTAACGGACACAAGGTATGGCTCTCCTACGCACAGGACCACTGTTTCACGTTCTATTCGATGAAAGACGATTTTTCAAAGCCCATCGGTGTCCTCCTTTCTGACGGTCGGGTGGAGGTTTAGCGGAGATAAATCTCTACTCTAGCACAAATGGGACTCGAACCTGGGTACTGTAGATTACTAACCTAACGTGCTACTGACTGATCCGACCTCACACCACTTGATCTGCAATTTATTATTTATTATTATTATTTCCAACTAATAAGGTGTAATAGAAAATAACCTAGAAACGTAACGTGTGTAATGTGCTCTAGATTCCCCATTTCTACCAAGCTGATTCAAATTCAGTTGTGCAGAAGACTTTTGGATAGGAAACTCAATATCTTTGAAACGTTAGCTGTTAGTGCGCGCCATTGCCTCAAACTATTGCTTCATTTTCATTTACCTTAAAGGCCATCAAGAAACAAATGATAATCGTCATAATTTGAATGAATGCTACCGCATTACGTGCTTGGATGATACTATATATTGCTTTATGCACATCATCTTGTTCCCAAATCAACGACCAAATCTTGTCTCTGCATTTATTATCTCTAAAGTCTTAGTCCGTAATGCTGATAATATGTATGAGTTACTAGAACTGAATGCAGAAGAGTTACGACTAGAAACTTCAGGTAAATTGCTGGTGAATACATTTCGACCTAATTACTGAGCTTTCGAACACAATGAAATAAATATAATTTTGGAAATTTCAGTAAAGATTGTTTATAAAAAAAAATCGAATTGCCGATATGAAAAGGAAGTATAGTTAAATCTATTATTGAATCTAAGGGTTATAGTAAGAAAGAGGGATGTCAGTTCACATTTACATTCATCGGAACAAGCATACGTGAGCCACTACCCAATGCCATCAGTGCCTTCGTATTGCAGGATTAATATCCTCGTAGACTCTAGGGCTTAGGAACTTCTATTTTAAACGATTCAGTTCATTGAGCAATAATTGCAAATGCATCAATCAATTGAAATTAAAACCAGCATATGCAGAAACTTGTGTCCTGATTCGCAATGGTTAAAACATAAGAAGTAATTGTGGTATTTTGTGGTAGCAAAACTTATCAACATTATTCTGCTGCAATACATTTATTCAATTCTCTCTTCATGATGTGTGGAGGACGAATTGTCTTCAGTTCTTCTGGAATGTCATTATGGTCCAATAAAACTAGTGTTACCAGTAGTATTTCTTTTATTTATACGTGAAACTAACAATCTTTGGTTAGCTTGACGTAACGGGATATAATATTTCTCTATCTGGAACTGATCCATTTGAAAACAATAGCATCTATTAATTTAAAAAAAGCACATTTTTAAAACTGGTAAGACTCTTAAATACCAAAAAATTATTTGAGAGTTAGCAGTTTTTGGTGCATTTGCCAAAATTCTCAAAATATATTTTTGCAATACTCTTAACCTATTTAAGGTATTTTTGGGCCTTCTCCATATTCTGATTCCGTAGAGAATGTGCGGATGAATACTTTTCGTAAGCCCTGTTTTGTAAACCCCTTGGAGGTTGCATTTTTATGGGTGTATCGATTTCGATGGGTAAATGGGTGATCAAAATTATCTTGATCAATATTTCTTGGAGACCAAAACGATATTTAACATGCATCAACAGTTGATTTGATCATTATTTTTCAAGAAGAAATATACAGTATGTTGCAAAATTTATCATGCCAAGGAAAAAAACATTGTCCAAAATTTTTAGGTCCTTATTTTCATAGGTCCTAGGCATGAGATATGAAAATTTCTCTCAACTACGAGGACTCTTGGTTAGTCAGGTCTTGATTTAGTAAGAGTTGAGTTATTTTACCTCTGAGTTGATACTTTATTGTACGTGATGTACTAAGAAAGTCATAAAGACCCAAGGGCTCAGAGAAGATTGAGAGAAGGGTCTCCACCGAGAGTTCTTAGAGACATATGGAAGTCTCCGTCAACCATTCAGCATGTTCTTTAATGTGCTCATGGGTTGGGTTGTTTTACTTCAGAGTGACATTTTTTTGCAAACAATGGGATAAATAGCCAGGTCACAAGGATCACGAGGGCTCAGAGAAGGTTAGGGCGAGGGGACCCACTGAACTGCTATTGGGAGACAGATGGTGATCCTGGTCAAGACCATACACTGTGTTCCTTAACGTGCACAGGGTATGACTCTCCCGCACAAGGTGCCACGGCTTAGCATCCCATCCGACGGATGGCGATCCTTCCAAGCCCATCGGTGTCCCCTACTGACCCGAGGGCAGGTAATTTGCGGAGATAAATCTCAACACTGGCCCAGCTAGGGCTCCAACCTGAAAACTGCAGATTACAAGCCTGGCGCGCTACCAACTGAGCCATCCGCCCCTATGTGCCTGTGGTATGGCTCCTATACACACGATAGCATGGCTTTATGATCTATCCGACGGACGGCGGACCTTTCCAAGCTTATCGGTGTTGCCTTTCTCACCTAGGGAGGATGCAATTTACCAAAGATAAATCTCAATGCCGTCACCCACACACTCCCACACATTACTAAAAAACATAATCACCTCCCACAGGAGCTGAAAATAGCTGCTGAACAATTAATTACACACATCCCACCCACTGACCTTATAATCTACACAGATGGGTCACACATCCCACACTAAACAAATGGTGCAGCTGCATTTCACTCTATCTCCCCTAAATTCTCTCATATAATTAAACTTAATCATGCTGAAAACAGCACTTCCACAGAACTAGCAGCTATACATATGGCACTGAAATGGTCCACGACACAAAGCAATCAAAACATACACATTATAACAGATTCCAGGCCAGCCCTACAATGCATTAATAAACCAACTTATGTCCCTTCACAAAATTACTCTCTTTACCATATACACAATCTCTCTCACAACATACTTGCTACACACAAATCACTCTCATTCCATTGGATACTCTCACACTGCAACATCACACACAATGACACTGCTGACCAACTGGCCAAACAAGGACACACTCCCAGCCCCAAATTATAAAACTACAATAGCCTACAAGCACCATTTCAAAGAATGCAACAAATCTTTTCACTCCATTTGGACCCAACAGTGGAAGCAAGAAACAACACTTAAGCACACATTCAGAGCCACCATTGCTGCCATCCCACAAACACTACATCTCAACTACCTACCCAAAAAATTAAAACAACCATTGATAGACTCCGGACAGGCAGAGTGAATCTTAACAAAGATCTGTTTATGCTAAAATAAAGTACCCTCAGCACTCTGACCCACATGTCAAGTAATAGAGGATATCCCACATTACCTCCTATACTGCCCACAATACACACAACACAGAATTATCCTCTATCAAAAATTAATCTTTTTTGGAGTCCACCACTTTTCAACACACACCATTCTAGGCCCCACTCACAAACACACTACGAAACACTACAGAGCCCTGGCCTTCCATATTCATAGCACCGGGAGTTTCCTTTAACTGTTTACACTCTGCCACTTGAGTGTACCTCTGTCACTAAAAGATCCTTAGGACATATACAAGATCCAGATGCCGAAAAGATCCAACAGGACAAAAAGGGCCATTAATAGCCACAAAATATGCACTAAGGACACATTACTATATTAATACTGATATCTTACTCTCTTCTCAAAAAAGAAATAATTTTTTTTAATATATATATAAACATGGAAATTTGTTCATATCCTACATTCATTGCAGGATTGTATTTCATCAAGCTTCTTTGAAATTTTAACAAATATCGGTTAAAAAAGCTATCCATATTATAGGACAGCTATCATATCACTGAAACCTTCCCGGTTGCTAAACCTATGTGTACATCATATTCCCTAAATTTTGATCCACATCTACCACACATCACAGCCCATCATATTCTGATGGGAACCGTAAACTGCACTCCAGCCACCTACCAATAGTTTTAAGCTGCCTTCCAACCCTACACCACATAAACTCAGCTGCATCCACAATGCCCCAACCCCCTTGCCCAATGTTTATCTTCTAAACATCTCATGACACCCTATCCTCTCAGATTATTAAATAATTTTTTTTATAATTTCAACTTTTCACTTTGTGAAAAGCTAAGAATTTTCAAATAGTCCCCTGCGCGATGTTGCACTGCACGACAGGTGTACCTTAATTCTAATCCAATGGAGATACAATTTTGGCAGGAAATCCTCCAATCTTCACTCAAAAATTTTCTAACTCCCACAACATATACCTCACCCCTCCTGCCACACACCCACAAATATTCTCCCCCCCCCAAAAAAAAAAATTACCAGAGAGAGGGGGAGGGCTGAGAGAAGAAAAAATATTAATTTTCTTTGCCCCCCCCCCCCATGATTTTTACCCTAGGACCAAATTTTCTTGAGTGTTCCACAACATCTCACCCCCCTCCATCCCCTCACTCTCCATTATCTCCCTCCCCCCATCCTCAGTTGGGGGCATTTTTATATTTTGCCTCATTAAAAAAAATAACATAAATAAAATAAACTCAGATCTGACCTATTTCCTAATTTTATTTCCCATTTTTGGCTACATATCAACCAACTCCACGCATCTCACCTGGAAGAATTTTGCTAACCACATCACCCCTCTCCACCCCCCTACATCGATTTTACGACATGAAACTGGATCACCTTCATCTGACAGCTTCTTCTTCCCCACTGGGTGGCCTGCGGCCAACTGCCCACTTGCCAACATGTAAGGTCTCTGGCACGTCACTGAGCCTGCCCTTTTCCCTGTTTACTGCAGCACCTACAGCATATTTAGACTTTGGACCAGATGATAAGGGGGCCGAGGCCCCCTTTACAATATGGTCCAGTGTAAGAAGATGAAGAAATGTAATAGCCGACACAATTAGGCTCGAACGAACTGCAGATTACTAGTCTGACGCGCTTGCGACTGTGTCAAGAACTATCGTCCATGTATAATGAAGGATACATTCCTTGCTAACGTGCGAAGGTTGTTCAAAGGTAGTTTCAAAGGCACCATTAAAGTATGGAATGGCTTGGACAGCTTTGGAACTTTCTCGTATTGAAAAGCTAATGACACAAAATTAGTTACGAAATTTTCAAGAAGGGCGTAAAAGAAAAGAAGGGCGTTTCAAATAAGCGTGACGTAATTGAGGCTTTGCTATTTTCATTTGACAATATTTTTGCAGAAGAACTGCTTTTGAAATTAGTGCATTTCATGCCAAAAAGGTATAAAGCGTCATTAAAGAAACAGCTGGCACATAAAATATTGATTTTAAAACGCATAATATTCTCATTAACATGCGTAACCATATAATATGCGTATAATGATTAAAATAACGAAAAATAAAATATGCCACAAAATTTATTACTGTCAATTGATATACAGGTTGTTTCAAAAGTAAGTTTAAAACTTTAGGGGAATGTATACGTTTTTGACAGGGTAATACAAATAAATTACATAGAAATATAGCGAAACACATCAAGTTTTGTCAGACGTATCAAAGTGACAGTTTGATGCAGAACCCACCCAGGATTTTCCTTTGGGAGGGATCCTGAGTTTTTAAAAAAATATGTCACCCAAAATTAAAACATATGATAATATCAGTATAAAAAGCACTAATTATTTACATATTTTTCACAAAATAAAAATGCATTATCATATACTGTATATATATATATCACACACATAAATCTAAGTCTAGAAAAGTAGGTGTAAAATCATTTTCCAACCGCCATATAACTTTAATAATTATAGTTGCATTAATTCGTTAAAAAAATTTTTTTTCGAAACATTTCCTGTTGAAATGGCTGTGCGTCTTATATGGCTAAAATTCGGTAATTAGACTTTTTTTTCTCGTTTCGATTTGAGCTTCTGGGGGAGGTATGTAACACGACAAATATCCCACCATGCCAGGGCCTAGAGAAAAATCTATGGTGGAGGGGCAAGAACCACAATCCAGCTGGTAAAATATTAAGTGTGTGGCCAAGAAATTGGATTTCTACTGCAGTATAACATTTACCCCTGCTTTTTACAGACCTTTAAAAGTTTTGAAAAATGCATGAAATATAAGTTTAATATTTTCTTGCCTCTACTACCCTTATTAGCATTCTGAGGGGGAGGGGGGCCCTGATTCCACCTTTAACGAATTACTTCCCATTTTCGGCGTAGTATGTCTATCGAGACTTCTGCAACTTCTTATCCGTAGATCATCGACATTTGCAAGTAAAAGGTGGAGAATACATTTTATCCTTTACAAATCACCATAAGAAATATTCTAGAGTAACTAAATCGAGAAATTGATGTGGCTATAATCGGCCCTACCTAACGATTTGGATAATATGTATTGAGATATTTGACCATTTCACGGAAATGAAGAGCGCCGTCCTGCTGAAAAAATATGTTTCCATTCATGATAATCTTGATCAAACTATGGGATGATAAAATTGTCGAGCATGTTACAATTAATTTCATATTACAATCATAATAAACCACTTATTACACAAAGTAAAATAATTAGACGTAATATTGAAAAAGAAAAAATATAACAGTGCTAGGTCTTATTATAATGATTTTTATATTCTTCAATTAAGAAAATTGTATGTTTATAACATTCTATTACATGTTAGAAAACATTTCACAGAAAACAATGTTAAAATCTCTAATCGTAATATGATACCAACAGTTTACACTAATCTAATTGTTCCCCCCAACTAAGAACAGTATTACACAGAAATATTATATATATTTAGCATTGAAAATTTTTAACGAATTACCGGGAATACTAAAAAAAATTAAAATATCTGAATTTTGAAAGTTATTAAAAATATGAATTGATGAAATTATTACATATTTGCTGCTATATATAAATGTGATTAATATTGGTACTATTTAGTAATCAAATAATCATTACATATTGCAAAATTTAATTCTCCTTTAGAAATAAATACATTTTAATTATATTATTATTTTTCATAAAATTGCAATTCCACAGGCGATTTGATACTCTTGTGTATGTTTGATATTCCAAATATTACTGTAATAACAAATAAATATTTGAAAAATATCACATATTTTATTACTTAACAGTGAAATTAGCAAATATATAAAGTGTATTTTAAAATTTGTACAGCTGAAATAAATTAGAAATTATTTGTTATGTATGAACTCAAATTGAAAGAAATGCAAAATGGAATAATAAATTGAACTGAATTGTTTAGGAAACGATGTTGGAAATATTCCTCTCCACGAAAAGAAAAGCGACTCTTTCTTCATACTCATGGCGCAAAACACATTTGCTTTTGAGCTGTCCCTAACATGTGCCACATATTCACGAGTATTCTCGCTATCACAAATCCTGCAATTGTTAATGTTCTCATTCATTACATGAAATGTACACTAATCACTAAAAGTTACAGACGCCAGGAATCCTCCATAGTCTTCAATCCGCTGCAATATGTCGATACGAAACCTAACATGTGTAGCTGTCCCTAACATGTGCCACATATTCACGAGTATTCTCGCTATCACAAATCCTGCAATTGTTAATGTTCTCATTCATTACATGAAATGTACACTAATCACTAAAAGTTACAGACGCCAGGAATCCTCCATAGTCTTCAATCCGCTGCAATATGTCGATACGAAACCTAACATGTGTAGCTGTCCCTAACATGTGCCACATATTCACGAGTATTCTCGCTATCACAAATCCTGCAATTGTTAATGTTCTCATTCATTACATGAAATGTACACTAATCATTAAAGTTACAGACGCCAGGAATCCTCCATAGTCTTCAATCCGCTGCAATATGTCGATACGAAAACTAACATGTGTAGGTGTCCCTAACATGTGCCACATATTCACGAGTATTCTCGCTATCACAAATCCTGCAATTGTTAATGTTCTCATTCATTACGTGAAATGTACACTAATCACTAAAAGTTACAGACGCCAGGAATCCTCCATTGTCTTCAATCCTCTGCAATATATCCATACGAAACCTAACATGTGTAGCTGTCCCTAACATGTGCCACATATTCATGAGTATTCTCGCTATCACAAATCCTGCAATTGTGAATGTTCTCATTCATTACATGAAATGTACACTAATCACTAAAAGTTACAGACGCCAGGAATCCTCCATTGTCTTCAATCCTCTGCAATATGTCCATACGAAACCTAACATGTGTAGCTGTCCCTAACATGTGCCACATATTCACGAGTATTCTCGCTATCACAAATCCTGCAATTGTGAATGTTCTCATTCATTACATGAAATGTACACTAATCACTAAAAGTTACAGACGCCAGGAATCCTCCATAGTCTTCAATCCGCTGCAATATGTCGATACGAAACCTAACATGTGTAGCTGTCCCTAACATGTGCCACATATTCACGAGTATTCTCGCTATCACAAATCCTGCAATTGTTAATGTTCTCATTCATTACATGAAATGTACACTAATCACTAAAAGTTACAGACGCCAGGAATCCTCCATAGTCTTCAATCCGCTGCAATATGTCGATACGAAACCTAACATGTGTAGCTGTCCCTAACATGTGCCACATATTCACGAGTATTCTCTCTATCACAAATCCTGCAATTGTTAATGTTCTCATTCATTACATGAAATGTACACTAATCACTAAAAGTTACAGACGCCAGGAATCCTCCATAGTCTTCAATCCGCTGCAATATGTCGATACGAAACCTAACATGTGTAGCTGTCCCTAACATGTGCCACATATTCACGAGTATTCTCGCTATCACAAATCCTGCAATTGTTAATGTTCTCATTCATTACGTGAAATGTACACTAATCACTAAAAGTTACAGACGCCAGGAATCCTCCATTGTCTTCAATCCTCTGCAATATGTCCATACGAAACCTAACATGTGTAGCTGTCCCTAACATGTGCCACATATTCATGAGTATTCTCGCTATCACAAATCCTGCAATTGTGTATGTTCTCATTCATTACATGAAATGTACACTAATCACTAAAAGTTACAGACGCCAGGAATCCTCCATTGTCTTCAATCCTCTACAATATGTCCATACGAAACCTAACATGTGTAGCTGTCCCTAACATGTGCCACATATTCACGAGTATTCTCGCTATCACAAATCCTGCAATTGTGAATGTTCTCATTCATTACATGAAATGTACACTAATCACTAAAAGTTACAGACGCCAGGAATCCTCCATAATCTTCAATCCGCTGCAATATGTCGATACGAAACCTAACATGTGTAGCTGTCCCTAACATGTGCCACATATTCACGAGTATTCTCGCTATCACAAATCCTGCAATTGTTAATATTCTCATTCATTACGTGAAATGTACACTAATCACTAAAAGTTACAGACGCCAGGAATCCTCCATTGTCTTCAATCCTCTGCAATATGTCCATACGAAACCTAACATGTGTAGCTGTCCCTAACATGTGCCACATATTCACGAGTATTCTCGCTATCACAAATCCTGCAATTCTGAATGTTCTCATTCATTACATGAAATGTACACTAATCACTAAAAGTTACAGACGCCAGGAATCCTCCATAGTCTTCAATCCGCTGCAATATGTCGATACGAAACCTAACATGTGTAGCTGTCCCTAACATGTGCCACATATTCACGAGTATTCTCGCTATCACAAATCCTGCAATTGTTAATGTTCTCATTCATTACATGAAATGTACACTAATCACTAAAAGTTACAGACGCCAGGAATCCTCCATAGTCTTCAATCCGCTGCAATATGTCGATACGAACCCTAACATGTGTAGCTGTCCCTAACATGTGCCACATATTCACGAGTATTCTCGCTATCACAAATCCTGCAATTGTTAATGTTCTCATTCATTACATGAAATGTACACTAATCACTAAAAGTTACAGACGCCAGGAATCCTCCATAGTCTTCAATCCGCTGCAATATGTCGATACGAAACCTAACATGTGTAGCTGTCCCTAACATGTGCCACTTTTTCACGAGTATTCTCGCTATCACAAATCCTGCAATTGTTAATGTTCTCATTCATTACATGAAATGTACACTAATCACTAAAAGTTACAGACGCCAGGAATCCTCCATAGTCTTCAATCCGCTGCAATATGTCAATACGAAACCTAACATGTGTAGCTGTCCCTAACATGTGCCACATATTCACGAGTATTCTCGCTATCACAAATCCTGCAATTGTGAATGTTCTCATTCATTACATGAAATGTACACTAATCACTAAAAGTTACAGACGCCAGGAATCCTCCATAGTCTTCAATCCGCTGCAATATGTCGATACGAAACCTAACATGTGTAGCTGTCCCTAACATGTGCCACATATTCACGAGTATTCTCGCTATCACAAATCCTGCAATTGTTAATGTTCTCATTCATTACATGAAATGTACACTAATCACTAAAAGTTACAGACGCCAGGAATCCTCCATAGTCTTCAATCCGCTGCAATATGTCGATACGAAACCTAACATGTGTAGCTGTCCCTAACATGTGCCACATATTCACGAGTATTCTCGCTATCACAAATCCTGCAATTGTGAATGTTCTCATTCATTACATGAAATGTACACTAATCACTAAAAGTTACAGACGCCAGGAATCCTCCATAGTCTTCAATCCGCTGCAATATGTCGATACGAAACCTAACATGTGTAGCTGTCCCTAACATGTGCCACATATTCACGAGTATTCTCGCTATCACAAATCCTGCAATTGTGAATGTTCTCATTCATTACATGAAATGTACACTAATCACTAAAAGTTACAGACGCCAGGAATCCTCCATAGTCTTCAATCCGCTGCAATATGTCGATACGAAACCTAACATGTGTAGCTGTCCCTAACATGTGCCACATATTCACGAGTATTCTCGCTATCACAAATCCTGCAATTGTTAATGTTCTCATTCATTACGTGAAATGTACACTAATCACTAAAAGTTACAGACGCCAGGAATCCTCCATTGTCTTCAATCCTCTGCAATATGTCCATACGAAACCTAATATGTGTAGCTGTCCCTAACATGTGCCACATATTCATGAGTATTCTCGCTATCACAAATCCTGCAATTGTGAATGTTCTCATTCATTACATGAAATGTACACTAATCACTAAAAGTTACAGACGCCAGGAATCCTCCATTGTCTTCAATCCTCTGCAATATGTCCATACGAAACCTAACATTTGTAGCTGTCCCTAACATGTGCCACATATTCACGAGTATTCTCGCTATCACAAATCCTGCAATTGTTAATGTTCTCATTCATTACATGAAATGTACACTAATCACTAAAAGTTACAGACGCCAGGAATCCTCCATAGTCTTCAATCCGCTGCAATATGTCGATACGAAACCTAACATGTGTAGCTGTCCCTAACATGTGCCACATATTCACGAGTATTCTCGCTATCACAAATCCTGCAATTGTGAATGTTCTCATTCATTACATGAAATGTACACTAATCACTAAAAGTTACAGACGCCAGGAATCCTCCATTGTCTTCAATCCTCTGCAATATGTCCATACGAAACCTAAAATGTGTAGCTGTCCCTAACATGTGCCACATATTCATGAGTATTCTCGCTATCACAAATCCTGCAATTGTGAATGTTCTCATTCATTACATGAAATGTACACTAATCACTAAAAGTTACAGACGCCAGGAATCCTCCATTGTCTTCAATCCTCTGCAATATGTCCATACGAAACCTAACATTTGTAGCTGTGCCACATATTCACGAGTATTCTCGCTATCACAAATCCTGCAATTGTTAATGTTCTCATTCATTACATGAAATGTACACTAATCACTAAAAGTTACAGACGCCAGGAATCCTCCATAGTCTTCAATCCGCTGCAATATGTCGATACGAAACCTAACATGTGTAGCTGTCCCTAACATGTGCCACATATTCACGAGTATTCTCGCTATCACAAATCCTGCAATTGTTAATGTTCTCATTCATTACGTGAAATGTACACTAATCACTAAAAGTTACAGACGCCAGGAATCCTCCATTGTCTTCAATCCTCTGCAATATGTCCATACGAAACCTAACATGTGTAGCTGTCCCTAACATGTGCCACATATTCATGAGTATTCTCGCTATCACAAATCCTGCAATTGTGAATGTTCTCATTCATTACTTGAAATGTACACTAATCACTAAAAGTTACAGACGCCAGGAATCCTCCATTGTCTTCAATCCTCTGCAATATGTCCATACGAAACCTAACATGTGTAGCTGTCCCTAACATGTGCCACATATTCATGAGTATTCTCGCTATCACAAATCCTGCAATTGTGAATGTTCTGATTCATTACATGAAATGTACACTAATCACTAAAAGTTACAGACGCCAGGAATCCTCCATAGTCTTCAATCCTCTGCAATATGTCGATACGAAACCTAACATGTGTAGCTGTCCCTAACATGTGCCACATATTCACGAGTATTCTCGCTATCACAAATCCTGCAATTGTTAATGTTCTCATTCATTACGTGAAATGTACACTAATCACTAAAAGTTACAGACGCCAGGAATCCTCCATTGTCTTCAATCCTCTGCAATATGTCCATACGAAACCTAACATGTGTAGCTGTCCCTAACATGTGCCACATATTCATGAGTATTCTCGCTATCACAAATCCTGCAATTGTGAATGTTCTCATTCATTACATGAAATGTACACTAATCACTAAAAGTTACAGACGCCAGGAATCCTCCATTGTCTTCAATCCTCTGCAATATGTCCATACGAAACCTAACATTTGTAGCTGTCCCTAACATGTGCCACATATTCACGAGTATTCTCGCTATCACAAATCCTGCAATTGTGAATGTTCTCATTCATTACATGAAATGTACACTAATCACTAAAAGTTACAGACGCCAGGAATCCTCCATAGTCTTCAATCCGCTGCAATATGTCGATACGAAACCTAACATGTGTAGCTGTCCCTAACATGTGCCACATATTCACGAGTATTCTCGCTATCACAAATCCTGCAATTGTTAATGTTCTCATTCATTACGTGAAATGTACACTAATCACTAAAAGTTACAGACGCCAGGAATCCTTCATTGTCTTCAATCCTCTGCAATATGTCCATACGAAACTTAACATGTGTAGCTGTCCCTAACATGTGCCACATATTCATGAGTATTCTCGCTATCACAAATCCTGCAATTGTAAATGTTCTCATTCATTACATGAAATGTACACTAATCACTAAAAGTTACAGACGCCAGGAATCCTCCATTGTCTTCAATCCTCTGCAATATGTCCATACGAAACCTAACATGTGTAGCTGTCCCTAACATGTGCCACATATTCACGAGTATTCTCGCTATCACAAATCCTGCAATTGTGAATGTTCTCATTCATTACATGAAATGTACACTAATCACTAAAAGTTACAGACGCCAGGAATCCTTCATAGTCTTCAATCCGCTGCAATATGTTCATACGAAACCCAACATTTGTAGCTGTCCCTAACATGTGCCACATATTCACGAGTATTCTCGCTATCACAAATCCTGCAATTGTTAATGTTCTCATTCATTACGTGAAATGTACACTAATCACTAAAAGTTACAGACGCCAGGAATCCTCCATTGTCTTCAATCCTCTGCAATATGTCCATACGAAACCTAACATGTGTAGCTGTCCCTAACATGTGCCACATATTCACGAGTATTCTCGCTATCACAAATCCTGCAATTGTGAATGTTCTCATTCATTACATGAAATGTACACTAATCACTAAAAGTTACAGACGCCAGGAATCCTCCATTGTCTTCAATCCTGTGCAATATGTCCATACGAAACCTAACATGTGTAGCTGTCCCTAACATGTGCCACATATTCATGAGTATTCTCGCTATCACAAATCCTGCAATTGTGAATGTTCTCATTCATTACATGAAATGTACACTAATCACTAAATGTTACAGACGCCAGGAATCCTTCATAGTCTTCAATCCGCTGCAATATGTTCATACGAAACCTAACATTTGTAGCTGTCCCTAACATGTGCCACATATTCACGAGTATTCTCGCTATCACAAATCCTGCAATTGTTAATGTTCTCATTCATTACATGAAATGTACACTAATCACTAAATGTTACAGACGCCAGGAATCCTTCATAGTCTTCAATCCGCTGCAATATATTCATACGAAACCTAACATGTGTAGCTGTCCCTAACATGTGCCACATATTCACGAGTATTCTCGCTATCACAAATCCTGCAATTATTAATGTTCTCATTCATTACGTGAAATGTACACTAATCACTAAAAGTTACAGACGCCAGGAATCCTCCATTGTCTTCAATCCTCTGCAATATGTCCATACGAAACCTAACATGTGTAGCTGTCCCTAACATGTGCCACATATTCACGAGTATTCTCGCTATCACAAATCCTGCAATTGTGAATGTTCTCATTCATTACATGAAATGTACACTAATCACTAAAAGTTACAGACGCCAGGAATCCTCCATTGTCTTCAATCCTCTGCAATATGTCCATACGAAACCTAACATGTGTAGCTGTCCCTAACATGTGCCACATATTCATGAGTATTCTCGCTATCACAAATCCTGCAATTGTGAATGTTCTCATTCATTACATGAAATGTACACTAATCACTAAAAGTTACAGACGCCAGGAATCCTTCATAGTCTTCAATCCGCTGCAATATGTTCATACGAAACCTAACATTTGTAGCTGTCCCTAACATGTGCCACATATTCACGAGTATTCTCGCTATCACAAATCCTGCAATTGTTAATGTTCTCATTCATTACATGAAATGTACACTAATCACTAAAAGTTACAGACGCCAGGAATCCTCCATTGTCTTTAATCCGCTGCAATATGTCCATACGAAGCTCTTTACGTTGCTGTTTATCTGTATCTATGATGGCTTGCAATATCAATAATTTAAATGTCGTTAAATACAATCGTTTTTCTAATACTTGCCATACTGTTGTTGTGCAAGCACTGTTCTCTAGGCACATGTAGCGTTGATTTGCGTGGAATTGGCGTGAAACTCTCTCTAATCTCTTCCACCATTGCAACACTCATAGACAGTCTACCAGTTTCGTTCATATGACGTATCTAACATCCAGTCCCAAAAATTATCTGTGCACAGTTAAATAGACGGTCTACTGGAATTATCCTTATGATCTTCCTGGGAACATTTCTCTGTACTTGTGTAGCAGAATTCGTTTCTTTGAAACAAAATGCACAACAAGCTCGCTCTGCACCGGTAAAATTCGCCGTTTTGGTCTGGACTGTCCGAGGGCGCTGGTAGTGGTGGTATGTGGTAATAGAACTGTGACGTACCAACTTCAAGTCTTGCATTTTCCATTCCCATGTAACATACACATATATTTCGAAATAATTGTACAACCTTTCAACGTTTCAAACTACTTATGAACTACCCTGTATACACCATACGATATTATAATCTACATTTGATTGAATTCCAGTAATTATATCTCAAAAACCGATTTAGAGAACAAAAAGGAAAGACACTTTTGAAATCATCACAAAAGGACACATTAGAGTGGATGGTAAAATTTTGCACATTACGTTCTAGTTTACTATGTACCACTGAAATTGTACGTTACCAATATCAGTTCTGCGCAAATATATGCTACACAATTTGAATTAGATCGCCTTTTCTGGGAGATCCTGCATAAATCTACGTTTCTTAAAAAAATATGTGTTCTTTTTATTTTATCATTGATTTTCAACAGAGAAGCATTAAAAGGTGAAAAACATTCCAGAAAATGAAGTTTCTGCGTTAAAACTTTAACGAATCTGCAGTAAATATTATAATATTTACATATCAACTTTCCTACTAAAATATTTCAAAATTTCCATGTTATATAAATGCTATTCTGACTTCAAAGCTCTATAACTTCTAAAATATACATTTAATGGAAAAATGTAGCCGAAGACATTATAAATCAGAGATTTTGATCAAATCTATTCAAATCTTAATCTTCAACAACTTTTTTTAGCATTTAAAAAGTTATGGAAGTTACATATTTCACAACAATAATGCTTCATAACACTTTACTTCAGAAATTGATTAAAATTTAATAAGTATTGTTTCAAAACATTTAATAAAATAAATATACATTTTAGCAGTTTGCTTAATGATTATTTCAATATTAGAAAATTATTAATTATTTTCATACGAGATAATTTATGGTTAAATATTCCAGCTTCCACAGCTCTTTAAGTACAGAAAGAATACAGTTGAAAATGGAAATTTAAACAGATTTGATAATGATTATGATTTATCTCCAGTCACAATTTTCCATTAAATGCAAATATGTTAAAAGTTATAGATCTTCGAAGTTAGATTCGCGTGAAAATTCTCTAATATTTTAGTAGGGCAGTACCTTTTTGAAGTGATTAGCTCATTCATAAACAATTTTAGGGGAGGGTTTGGCCAATACCACCCTAGAGCTGAAAGCCAACCACCTTCGGAATACGTCACAACGATGACTGTCCTAGTGGGCCGCGTCACAAAACAGCGCAAGCGTTCCGTGAACCTTTCGTCTCACTTGTTCTGGCTGGCCACGATGTAGTGCTGTGGCGGCATTTTTGATTTTTTTACTTTTGTAGTAGATATATATTACACGTTTTTGAGGTGAATACAACGCGAGAGTGTTTAACATCCTCAGGTGCAATCAATAAAGTGAGTTGTAGATCGGTTGAGTTGGGTTGTTTTACCTCTGAGCGGCATTTTTTTGCACACCATGGGCTAAATGGCCAGGT
This sequence comes from Ryuthela nishihirai, assembly GCA_038380435.1. Lineage (NCBI taxonomy): Eukaryota > Metazoa > Arthropoda > Arachnida > Araneae > Heptathelidae > Ryuthela > Ryuthela nishihirai. Next base: position 15,213,992 of record JAWZYU010000029.1, on the reverse strand, counting down.
CACATGGACCCCGAAGGCTCAGAGAAGGTTGGGGGAGGGGACCACTGGAACAGCTGTTGGGAGACAGATGGTAGCCCCCCGTCAAGGCCATCCAGCGTGTTCTTTAACGTGCACAGGGTATGGCTCTCCCGCACACGGGACCACAGCTTAATGTCCCATCCGACGGACGGAGGCCTTTCCAAGCCCATCGGTATTCCCTACTGACCGTGGGCAGGGCGGGGAATTTTGCGGAGATAAATCTCAACGCTGACCCAGCTAGGACTCGAACCTGGGAACTACAGATTACGAGCCTGGCGCGCTACCGACTGAGCCACCCCCGCCCCGATTTGTAGATCGTTTGTGCACATAATTTTTGTATGAGCCACTTTATGACAGTTCTTTGTTAGGCCTAACCACCACGACTCGACTCGGATGTACTATGTGCTTGGTTGCAACAGCAATTCACTCTTTTGTGCGAAGTGATGTTTTGTGAAAATCATTTCGATCAGAATTTCATCGTCGCTTTCAAGAACTCCCAAGGTAAATGGAATTTTGAAAATTTTAATAGGGAAGTGATTTGGTTTTACAGTTGAAATCTCAGTGATATCTGAATGATAGAATTATTTCGTTTATAGTTGACATTCGCTGATAGTGGTGAGTGAGTGGTAAAATGATTTGGTTTATAGCTGATATTTCACTAATATTTTAATGCTTGAAATATATATCAGCTGTAATTCACCGATTTACACTTTATATTCGCCGATATTTTAGTGGTAAAATGGTTTGGTTTATAGTTTACCTTTGGCTGATATTTAAGTGGTAAAGTGATTTGATTTAAAATTGACATTCGCTGTGATTTTAGTTCTAAATTGATTTGGTTTGTAACTGAAATTAAGCTGATATTTAAATGGAAAATGTTTCGGTTCATAGTTTATATTTCGCTGATATTTTAGTGCTAAAATGATTTGGTTTATAGTTCACATTTCGCTGATATTTAATTGGTAAAAATGATTGGGTTGTATAGTTCATATGTCGCTTATATTTAAATGGTAAACTGACTTGAATTTGACATTCGCTGATATTTTTGTACTAAATTTATTTAGAGTTGTCATACCACTGATATTTCAATGGCAAAGAAATTAGACTTTATAGTCATTGCATTTGAATTGATACGTCATTGTATTTTCAATATAAAATGATTTCGTGCAAGTCGGTATTTCATTAATACCTAGAGTGAAAATCCATATGCCTTTAAATGTGATTGAAATATTATGAATAGTTGTTTTTTTTAGCTGAATTTGATAAGTGTTACTAAAAACTAAAATTTATATGAGGGATAAATAGTCTAATCATGACAAAGCAAATTTGTCAATTACATAGTCCCCATTATTTATCTGAATTACCTTTTTTAGGTGCCTTCTATGCTTATTTATTGACATATCTGGTAATCTATGTGTTAGTGTATGCCATTTACCTGAATCACTACTCTGCAGCTTTTGTGTTCTGGATATATCACGGGTTAGTTTGTTCATATGATTTAAGTGAATCACTAATCTTGTCCACTCTCTATCATATATATATATAATGAACCATTTCTAGGAAAGCATATATATTTCTTCATCCATTTCAAAGTATATGATAAAAATGTATCACTGAATTTGCTCATTTTGTGTTCTATTTACTAACTTTTATTTCCGTCACTCATAGAAATGTTAATGTGTACTTTAAAGTTATTTGAATATATACATATAACTTAAATTAATCATTACCCTGCAAATTTTCTATTTCCTTTATATTTTTTCCTTCAACTTTAGGAGTTTTAAACATTTTTTTATTTGAATTACTATACAATTTCATTAAATCACTCATTCTAATTTTATGCGAATATTTCCTCACTTTAAAAGCTTTATGTATATCTGCATTAGGTACATTATATATATAAATTAATTGAATCACTCCCAATTTTGTACAATATTTAATATTTTTCCACTTGTCTTTGGGAAATTTACGTATTTCTTCAGTTGGTTTACTATATATGAATTGATTTATTTACTTCTAATTTTGCGTAATTCTCAATACTTTTTCCCCTCACCCTCTAGGAGATTTATCCATTTCTTCAATTGGTTCAGTATATATCATTTCATGATTTACTTCTAAATATTTTGCATTTTGTAATATTCACCTCCTCACCTTTAGAAGTTTTATGAATTTCTTCAATGATGATTTAGCATATGTGTTATAAATGAATCACTCATTCAGCTAGTTTTACATTTTCTTTTCCAGGTATACTTATTAATTGCGCTGAATATTTTTTATGTAAATGTTGCTGAGGTCCTGCCATCCTCACAGACCTTCTACATGGCATATATACTGACAGGCTCCTGTCAGACCTCTGTGGCAAGCAGCTGCTTGAGGGGGTATTTATTTTTATTTATTTTATGAAAAATTACTTAAACTTGTAATAGTTGATAATTTTTACACTATTATAATTTTGGTTTGTGTGAAATCGTGAAAGATACATTGTTTTTACCAGATATTTTATTTGTTTTCAGTGAAAAATTGTTATTACAAGAGGAATTTTGAATAACTACTGTCCACATCAGAATGTTCCAAAGGTTTCTTACTGCTTTTTGAAATTATTATCAGAAAGGATACAGCGATTGAATTTTAACTGCGTTTGTTTTACTTTAGTGCAAAATTCGGCAGATATATTTTCCGTTTTTAATATTTTTGTCGAGGAATTACTTTTATTCAAATATTGATAAATTGCAGCTGCGTTAAAAATTGGTTCATTTGAAAACATCGGCAATAATTTCCATTTCAACTTTATTCAAATGAAGCGATGTGCGGAAATAACCAGCAGCGATAACTTAGTGTGCATGTGACGTCAAAAACAGGTTGGTGAATTTATTCATTCTAGGAGGTATTGGTTTGGCTCAGTCGGTAGCGCTCCAGGTTCGTAACCTACAGTTCCCAGGTTCGAGATTTTTCACCGCAAAACTCCCCACTCTGCTCTCGATGAGTAGGGGAGATCGATGGGCTTGGAAAGGCTTGGATGGGACGTTAAGTCGTGGGACCGTGTGGGGGAGAGCCATACCCTGTGCATGTTAAAGAATACAATGGACGGACTTGACGGGCTGCTACTATATGTATTCCAACAGCTGTTCAGTGGGTCCCCTCCCCAAACATTCTCTGAGCCTTCAGGGTTTTTGTGACTTGGCCATTTATTCCATTGTGTGCAAAAAAGTGCCGCTCAAGGGTGGAAACAACCCAATCCATAAACGTTTTCTGATTGCTTCTATCTTTTCTGTAACATTTCTCCGCTTCCAACCTGAGTGCCAGAATAAATTAATTCAGATCATGTCTAATGCATTTCGGATCATTAAACCTTGCGTGCTGAAGTTCTAAGACTTCAGGTTTCCGTGACAAGACTTAATACAACTGAAAATTTTCACCCCCGAAAAAAAAAAGAAACAACCTTTTACTGCATTCTGCCTTAATTAAGCTAAACAAATATTTTCCCCAATTAAACTCCAAGCTGAAGCTTAATTGATAATCCTCTTCTGCTAAACAGAATGACTACGGAGTACAGATCAGTCCTAATCCCGAAATTTTCTGGTAGAAACAAGTTTAATTTCAATTAACGCTAATACATAGCTGACACTACGGGAAAAATGCAGTCCATCACGGAAGCATAATTTAATTTTCCCTTAGAATACCAAGAATAAAGCAAACTGTTTACTTGGCACTACAACAATTCTGAAAAATATTTTTGTCTGAATAGAATTGCTTTCTACATTTCTTTTTTTACAATCTCTTTAGAGATTAATTAGACGATTTCCACGATGGATAAACAATGACAGCATTAGCTTTCGAGAGTTGTTTTCCGTGTAAAGTCAGAAATAATTAATTAGAACACGCACTAAAACTTTTTCGCCACTGCGCTTGCTCCTAATTACAGGCTGGAAATCCTGGTACAAATGAATGGCATCTGCGAAAGGAGCTGAAGACACTAACCGCAGCGGACAATGTCTGAGAGTGACAGCTGCTGGTGTTCTGCAATTTACTTTAATTGTATGTGGGCGATGGTATACGTCAGGGCAGAGTAAATCAAGGAATCGCTGCAGATAGCCATCTTGAAATGCATTATTTACTGCTCTTGCACAAGTTTTAGCTAGACGTTTCTAAGTTTATGTTTTTGCCTTTGCATTTCCATGTCATTTAGCAGGTTTAAGTATGTGGTAAGTCGTGATGTTTTGTTTCAGTTGGAAGCAAATGTCTTTTATTTGCTGCTGCTGCTGTCAGGAGAAAACGTTAAGAGATGGAAAATCTTGACAGATTCTGTTTAGGGAAATTGGGAAGGATTTTCCACACTTACAAGTTAAATAAACGAAGTAGTAACGATTTTAATGCAATATGAGCCTAAAATAAGTTTGCATATTTTGCATAAACAGATATTGTTGTTTTGTTTAGAGTATCAATGTTTTGTATAATAAAAGTTTCATGCATAAGATAAAAACTGTAATATTTTTTGAGAATTAATCTTCAGCTACTTCAGAGTATATTTACGTTCACTACGATATTTATTTCGATATTATATGTGCGAAATCCGCAACCTAAAACTACCTTGTGTTTTTGAAATGTGCTACGTATGGATAAATTATTTTGATCGCAATAAAAAATTATTTTGAGCTTTCTGTATAAAATAAAAAATTGCCCCTCACTAGAAGCGCAATTCAGATATTCATACTACTGAGAAAATGACTTTTCTATATGTCGTTCTATATGTCGGTTTTATATGTCGGTTCAATATTTCATGAATGTTTCATGCAGTTAAGTTCAAAGCTTATATTTAAGTATAATACCAGCCGCATTGGTGAATGAATCTTGATGCGAAATAATTAAGGGTGCTTGTGAAGAGTTAATTGGAAGAATTTGATATTGGCAGAGTGAGACCAGAAAGCACACTTTCTGCTATTACGCCAGGTAATCTTACAAATTAACTTGATGTTGCAAATAATTTCATTTTCCTGTCCGTTTTGCTTTTACATAATTCAGTAAATATAACTTTTGCCATTTTTTACGAGATTAATTTAGTTTACATTTCCCTACAAGCAGCTAATTTTCCAAGGAAGTACAACTACGGTCTTAGCATAATATGCCTTCGAAATATATCTGACCTCAATAGAAATTTTTTTTGTCCTTCTCAAAGATTTTAATCTAGTTCCCTTTCCAGGTAATTAAACACCTGCTAATTGCTTGGCCACTGGAACAGTTTAGAACAGTGGTATTCAGCCTCATCTTACCACGTGTCGCTTTCTCCAGGTCAAAAATATTATTTATACATCGAGTTCAAAATATAAATAGTTTTGTGGAAAAATTATTTTTGTCGACATTCGGGATTCGAACCCAGGTCTCTACAGATACATGTCAGAGTGTTCTAAGACCGCTATAATAACGCCGGTTCCATCATTCATCCACTAATGTGATTTATCAATCTCCTGCTTTGTTGCTCCTGGCGCCATCTATGATCGGGAAAGGCAACAACCCGCACTTCGGCAAACCTCCTTTCTTCGTACAAAACTATCTATTGATTTATGGACTTCAAAGTCAACAGGTAACTCTGTGAATTTAATATTGATTAAAATATTAATATAGGAACATTTTTGCAACTTCACATGAAATAATTTCATAACTAAAAAATTTCCTGAAATTTTGCTCTTGCATAGGATAGATAAATAACATAGGAGTTACACATCTCTGCAATCATTGAGCCCTCCCGGGTCTCTTCATCTACAAATCACCCCTTATCAGGAAGAATAACACATTCACAGAGGTAAACTGAAGAAACCCTTGTACAAGAATAAAAAAGGAATATTCGAAAACAAGACGAATAAAAAAGTGAAATCTCGCTTGATAAACAATAACTGAACTTTGAATCAGAAGAGCAAATTTGGATTGAAGTTTTCAAACCATTATTTTCCTCTGCTCCAGGAAAAGTCACAAAAAAACCACATTGAAGAAAGAGAAAAATCAGATTGACTAAACTTACAATACCACAGCGTAAAGTCAAATATAATAAATGAAGATGGAGAACGGGGAGAAATAGAAATAATAACGGACGCTTCAGAACAGAAAGCTTGCGAGAAGAAAAATGAAAACAAACAAATTTGAAAATTTTACTAAATTGGTCCCTTACGCAGTCAGTACCTCAACTGAAGCCTTATAGCGTTCTGAGAGGTTCGAATCTTCTGGGACTTGAACCTTCACTTGCCAGCCTTCCTTTCCTTTGCGACTTTCGCTGGTTTTTTTTTCTTTTTTTTGGTTATTTTCTAAGTTTTCCTTTTTTTTACCTCACTGATTTACCTTAATTAACATCTTTAATTTCTCTATGTGGACTCCATCATTTATTAAACTATCAGTCTCTTGGCAGTTCTATCAGTCAGATATAATCCCAAGTTTCCAGCTGAAGAGATCAATAGAGTGTTCTTACTGTTCCGTTTTTTGAACACATTGAATTGGGGTCTTTGTGACACAGCCATTTAACCCACTGTGTGAAAAAAGTCGCGCTCAGAAGTGAAACAAGCAAACGTAACTCACTGTTCCTTTTTGCAATACGTAGCCTTCCAATCCCACTAGAGAATTGCTACTCCCTACCATGACTGTAGTTGAATGTTTCAGAGTAAAATGTTAACACTAAGGCACTACTCTGATTTCCGGCAAGGAAAAACTGGCTTTCATAACTAACAATTACTTTCTTTTCAGTCTTCAACGGTCGCAGCAAATGCTTCGCATTGTAATCTTCCCTAGGAATAAAAATATGTTAGTATAGATTTCGGGCAAGAGTTGTAACCCCACAATCCGATTTCTAGGAGTTTCATCTTACAGTTCTTGAGCCCAAATTGAAGTTTGCTGTCAACGTCCATTTTTTTCAAAAGTTGTGGTAAATTGAGCTTTCTGTTCGAAAGAGCAATCCTATACTTCCTGTCAGCCGGTAAATTTATTTTCCTATGTCGCCCAGTTCTTTCCATATCAGCAACATATGCAGTTAAGAGAAAGTTTTTCTCTAAACATTGAAAAGTCCACACTACATTTTAGCACCGAATTGACACAAAGAACAACGCTTTTCCTTTAGATCAGGCCCATCCAACCCAGATTTAGTGGAGAACCACTAGGAAAAAATACATTCTTAAAGAGCCACAGAAAAAAAATATACATTTCAAATAAATTACGCCTTAAGCAGACGCATGCCAGATAATATCTTGCAGGAGCCTTACAGTTTAACACGCTATAGAGGAGATCCGTGAAGAAGACGATACTTCAGTGGAAAGACAGCACAGAAAAGGAACAGCCATACCATATCCAGTGATACCCTCTACAAATATAATTAAAACGATATATATATACATATAAATCAAACAAGCTAACTATCAAGCAAGAAATTTTCTCTATCTCCTATGACTCCAAACCCTGAAGTACGAAACAAGAAGTCAAATCAGAAGCTAATGAACTTAAGAAGCAGCAGCAAAAAAAAAGCTACATCGCCGCATTGTGTCTCTGGGAAACTCCAAAAACTTGTCTTCTGCAATTCGCTTCTTTTTCTCCTCTTCCAAATCTTTTCTTTCCTTGCCTGCAACTTATTTTACCCTATTCACTTTGATGCAAAATAAATCACTGTGAATGGGAAAACGGGGGTGTTTCACTATGAATGGGAAAATGGGGTTTAACAGACCTAAATATTCTTAGCAAACGCACATATAACAAGTAACTTATCCAGAACTGGAACCCAGGTTCCTGAGCAGCAGCAACGCGTGCTCTAGCGGAAGAAGGGAGGGGGGTATATGGGTCTTGAGTCGCTAATTTTCTGGGACTGTGAAATATACGTTATTCAACCTTAAAAAGTGGGTGGAGATCTAACTCCAAGCATCCCCATTGGTATTCCGCTATCCGATTGTAAAAAGAAATGGAAAAGTAATTAAACAGTTTAGGAGGAAAAACGGAATATTATTGAAAGCATATGTTCCATATCTATTCCTTTATTCCTTTTTATTTAATTACATGCAATGTAAAATGAAACACCAAATGAATAAAAATACTTAATGAATTTAAAAATAACACATAAAAAAAGGAGGAAAAAATACTATTCACTCAAAAATAAATTTAAATGGAACTCATCTTTAACTCAAGGAAAATGAATACTATTCAATTATTATTAGTAGTAGTAATTGAATTACAGTGAGCATGAATGAAATACAAATCGTCAATGCATTAATCCCTAATAGAGTTTCTTCGAGAAATTACGATTTCCGAAATGCTCACTTCTCGAGAAATCATTTTTTCTTTCTTCAGTAATTTACCAGTAAATAACTATTTTGCTATCGTAAAATTTTTGTTTAAAATATCATGTGTCAATATATATGCATACTTTTAATTTAATATATGATGGATTCTGTGAAGCGTGGTACAAAGTAAGGCAAAACATTAAAAACTACTATTTGAAGTTCCTTTATCCATAAGACCAACTTTACCACAAAACGAAAGAAATTTGTAGATATTATGAATTTAGGTTCCAAAACAACGATCAAGACTATCAGAAGAAGAGATCGATGCCTTAGGTTTACCTCGCTTTCAAAAAAAAGAAGAGAGGATAGTACATATCGAACTTTTTGTTTCTTAGAGATAAATTAAAAATTCTTTTTGAATTGGATAGATAAATTGTTGGATGATCTTTTTGGATTTGATTGATGAAATATTACGATTCTCACTTTCCGAATTCCTCAAAACTATAATTTCGCCCAATAATAATAATAATAATAATAATTTCATTCACATATAAGTATCATTATAAGTGATTATTGCAATATAATATATTTATACATTATGTGAAAAGGAAAAGAAAAACTCAAAATAGACAAAAATAAAATATTTCACATTTTGAATCAAGGAGTATGTCAGCCCGTCCAAATTCTATTAGTAAATTACTTATGAAATTTAGCAACACTTGAATTTTTCTTAATGTACAGCATAATCTGTTTTTATATTATCTGAGAATATTTTCAAAATCTAACATATTTAGAATAATATTACGCAACGTATTTTTGAAAGTTGCTGGAATTTATTGAGTTCTCATTTCAAAACTTGATATATTAATAATTTAGTTGCAAGCTATAGAAAATGTCTTTGCAAGATATTTTTTTGGCCAGAGTCACATCAAATAGTAAACCCTTTTGTCTTGTTTTACATGAGCTATTTTCTTAGGTAACCATTGTTATTGTTCTTATAAGTGGAATATAATTTTAAATATATAAATTTGCCTTAAATTATGGAAATAATAAAGTGTAAAACCCAGGTATGTAAACCTAGATTGAAATACTAATTTTAAAAATGTTTTGAATATTTTAAATAAGTTATGTAAATTATGTAAATAATCTCCTCCCCAACTAGTGATTCCATACTGCAAACTAGAATATACCCAAACATAGCATAAATCTTTTAAAAATCATTTAGGGACTATCTTTTTAATATAACATAACCTATATGAAACTAATCTTAGTCTCAATGTTAGTTTTTCTGCATGATTATTCCATTTCTTGTTCGAATTAATATCAACACCAAGGTAATTACACGTAATCACTTGTTCAATTTCAGAACACAATTTGAACTACGATGCTTAATATTAAAATCTGTTTGAGTATTTCTTACCTCAACGAACATAAATTTGCTATTCTTTGTGTTTAAAGTTAAATTATTCAGATTTAACCATTCATGATTATTTGAGGTTTTTAGATCTGACATATTGTCACTGGAATACGCAATTGCAGTGTCAACAGCATGACACAAAAGTGAGCCATGTAAATTTATCTCACAAAGATCATTAATAAAAATTAAAAATAAAATTGGGCCCAAAACTGAGTTCTGAGGGCCTCCTGTTTTACCTCCAAGAAATTACTTTGATATCCATTAATCTTAATTGCTTGTTCTCTCTTACAAAGATATTTTCTAAACTAATTTAGTGCATGATCTGTTATTTCATAATGAGATAATTTATTTAACAATAAAGTAAAATCTAAAAACATTGCTGCAGTTTTTTTTATTGGCAACAACACTTTTGTAATTTTTTTGTGTTAATTGAAATATATACTGTTCATTGTTTCTATGTTCTAAGAATACAAATTTTTTATTAGAAAAAAAAGTGGATTTATTTAAGAAGTCTATGCTTGCTAATTTTTTCAATAACTTTAGAAAGAGTGGGTAAAATAGAAATGGGCCTATAGTTACTAATCAAATTCTTATCATCTGATTTATAAATAGGTGAAACAGTGGCAAACTTTAACGTATCATGAAATATTCCATGTTCAATAGAAATATTAATGATCCTTGTGAAACTTGGAAGATGGTACTTAGCAATAATCTTTAGCACATTACCTGTGATTCCATCAAAACATGGAGCTTTGTTATTTCCCAAGGTCTGAATAATTCTACTTATTTCAGTCTCATTTTAGCTTCCTAAATACATAGAATTTTGGAAACAGTTTAAATCCTTTCGAAAGTATGAACAAATTGTTTCATCACTATTAAACGTTCCACAGGTTATTGTAATAAATTTTTATTGATATTTTCAACTAATTCCATTATGTTCTCACTTTTTTTTTTGGGGGGGGGGGTTTCTGGTGTTTTCGTATTAGATTATTTGCATAATTTCATTGCTTTTTATTATTTTTGCCACAGTTGTAAAAATTTTATGATAATCCTCTTTTGCTTCATTGATTTTCAATTTCAGCATTTTACAATATCCTTTGTATTCCCTTTCTATAGATAAAATACTAGGTTATCTTTAACATTTTTTATATAAATTTCCTTTTTCGTTTTTTGATGAAATGAGTTCATTGGTAATCCATTTTTGTTATGCCTTTCTGTTCTTAGATCCTAAAATGAACTCATAGTCATCATTAACGGTGGAAAAGGTTGAAAATTCCGAAAATTCAAAGTAACAATACAAACAATGTATTAATGCTAGAAATTTGAACTTTTCTTGGTCAAAGGTGAAGCTCATAAAGTTTCCATTGACAAAAATAATTTTACCTCTTCAGGGATGTGAGAAAATTTGAAAATTCTCTTTTAGTTGCATTGGTACTAATATTATAATTGGTATTTCTTATATCATCAAGTAGCTTTAATTTTGATCGTCATGGTTATTAAATACAAACACGGAAAAACTTAACGAATATCGCTAAGTAGGATTTATGGTAGAAATTTGAAATTTTGGTGGTAGACTGTCAAGAGATATTTCACTGACAACAACAATCTGCTCCCTTTTCTCAGAGGGGTATGAGAAAAGCAAATTTTTAAATTGAAAGAATCAAAGGAAAATACATTTTCTGCTGTATAAGTACTAATAAAATACTACGGTTCGAATTTCATTAGTCATCCTTTAGCTGGAATTAAAGATATTAAGGAGTGAAACCCTAGAGTACCGTATGCACCAAAGGCGATATGAGTTCTTCTAGTTAAAATATCACTTAAATGACTGTTTAAACAAAAAAATGTTGTATTAAAAACTAAACTTAAAACACAGAATAATTTTCTTTATTAATGTCAATTTTTATAATAAATATAATAAACATATGAATTTTTATAAAAAGGAAAATAATTATATAAAGGTTTCATAATAAATGTAATAAAAATGCAAATGTTTGTTTTATAATTGAAGTCTTGTTTAGTTAAATAAGTTGCTTTGTTATTAATTACAATTTTAGTTACTTTAATAAAATATTTGAGGAAAATCGAATAAAAACATTATTTTACGTATAATTCGAATTTTCGGGAATTCTCAAAAATATATCTGATTCGTGATTCTCTAGAATTCAAAATTGTACGAAATTAAAAATCTTAATTTGTCTACAAAGTTCACCACATGAAAAAAATGCTCTTTCATTATTTGAAATTAATATCTTGTGTTTATTTTTTTATTAATATCTTATTATATTGTATTGTGTTGGATTCTTTTACCTCTAAACAGCACTTTTATCCACACAATAGGCTAAATGACCAGGTCATTTCTTTTCTAGTAATATTACTAAAATTTTTGAATTTCTGCTCTTAAGTGTCTGTTTTATTCTAAATTTCGACTATTAATTTCTTGCCATTTTTAATCTACCTTTGAGTTCCAACTTTTCCAATTTAACCATTAATGCTTAGATTTCTGGAAAATATGATGATAGTTTTCGAAATTGCGAAATGCATTTGCTTCAGAAATGAGGGTATTAAAACTGACACTAATAACTATCACTTAATCGTGATAAAAAACAAAATTTCAGATTCTTGAATTGCATAAGAAATTTATAGGCAGCTGTTATTTACACTGAGCAGATAACACATAACATGACACAATGTACACAAAACATGTACACATAATATGAATCACAAATTCAAGTTAATCACAAAGTTTATCACAAATTATCGTTTGTTTAGGAGAATTATGAAAGAAAGACATATTGAAATCTGATGATGGTTTTTGCCATTGAATGTTACTTCTTAAGACTTTCACACTTTCTGGTAAACTTAAAATTTTAATCTCATTTCATTTTACTTCCAAATTGCTCTTTATTTTTGTATTTCTTGAATGGAACTTTTAGTATTTGCAATTCCGAACGTTTCTTCATGGAGATCTCACCAATGAGTTAACTATTATGAAATCTCAACATGTTTTCTTCTGTAAAATATTATTTGAAATGAAACTGCTGCTACAACTAAAACAAATTGGTAACTCTTTCCTGTAAAGTAGAAATTGGTAACTCTTTCCATAATGTAGGTATTGGCAGCTCTTTCCTGGAAAGTATGTATTGGTAACTCTTTGCTGTAAAAAAAAGGTATTGGTAATTCTTTCCTGTAAAATAGGAATTGGTAACCCTCTCCTGTAAAATAGGTATTGGTAACTCAACTCCTGTAAAGTAAGTATGTATAATTATTTCCTAGAAAGTAGATATTGGTAACTCTTTCCTGGAAAGCAGGTATTGGCAACTCTTTCCGGGAAAGTATGTATTAGCAACTCTTTCGTGGAATGTAGGTATTGGCAACCCTTTCCTGGAAAGTAGGTATTGGCGACTCTTTCGTGGAAAGTAGGTATTGGCAACTCTTTCCTGGAAACTCTTTCGTTCACATAACTGCTTTCCGAAGCTTATAACATAAGCTAAGGAAAACAAATAATTTTTGACATGTCATATGTTTACATCAGGTGCACTCTTTTTTGAAACAGAGTACAGTTTAGACTCCTTCCTTCCCATTAAGTCTGTCGCTTTCCCTTACATTACTTCTATTTACGGCCGTAATAGAACTACATTGCCCGAGAAATTATCGTTTTGCTGGACACATCGTCCAGGCTTTTTCTTCTTCAATACTGAAATAACGGTAGTATTGGAATGATATTGCGGTATTGTTGTACTGAAAAATGAGTAGATATATTGGCAGTGCATTTCCTAAACAACCAACTCAAACCTGGCCGCAAGCCATATTCAATTAATAAGAGTAAGAAAGTTACACTCTTTCCTATTTTTTTTTATTTTTTTAATACCCTTTCAAGCAGCTGCTTGCCACAGGGGTCTGACAGGAGCCTGTCACTTTATATGCAATAGTAGAAGGTCTGTGAGGATGCCAGGACCCCAGAAGAAAAACTTTCTTATTATATGTGCATTATAATTGCATGCTTAAGAACCACCACGATCTTACCAACTAATGTACTCTAAAAGTCCATGTACGTCTACAAGAAATGTCTTTATTGCACGAACAGTACTTTATTCTTTGACAGCAAATATTTCCTTCTTCATTGTTTGTGATTTCGCAATTACGTATTTAAGATTAATTATTAATTCTAGTAACAGCTAAAAAGACCAGTTTACTGTAGCAAATTTGTAATCTTCCTTTACAAAGAAAATAAAGTTATTTATTACCGATAGTCAACACCCTCTAGTGAAAATTTAAACAAGTTAAATATTCGAAATATGAGAATAATTGTATTTTATTCTGTTGGGTTGTTTTACCTCTAAACAGCACTTTTTTCCACACAATAGGCTAAATGACCAGGTCTTAATGACTTCAAGGGCTCAGACAAGGTTCGGGGAAGACGAACCACTGTACAACTTTCAAAAAACAGGATATCAACCCGCCAAGGTCATCCAGCGTGTTCTTTAACGTGCAGAAATTATGGCTCTCCCGTACACAGCAACGGCTTTACGTCCCATCCGACGGCCTTTCCAAGTACATCGGTGTTCTGTTTCTAAACGAGGGAGCGGTGGGGGTTTAGAGCAGATTACAAACCTAGTTTAGAGCAGATTACGATTACTGCATATTACGAGCCTGGAGCGCTACCCACTGAGTTAACCCACCCACCTTGCGATTTACGATTATTTTAATTTATATTAAAAAAAATACCCCCTCAAGCAGCTGCTTGCCACAAAGGTCTGAGAGGAGCCTTTCAGTTTATATGCCACAGTAGAAGGTCTGAGAGGATGGCAGGACCTCAGTAGATAAACGACACATACATCCATGCCTTACCCGGGACTCGAACCCAGGTCCGGACCTGGGTTCGAGTCCCGGGTCGGTGGCACCGGGGTGGCCCCGTCGGTGGCCATCATTCTACTGTGGCATATAAACTGATAGCTTTTTATTTATTTCTAAAAAAGAAACACAAGTTGAACATCCAGGTTCAAACAGACGACAAAGTGGAAACAATAGTTGTTTTTTGAAAAACGAAACAAAATAATAAATCAACCAGAAGAACCAAAAAAGGTGTATCTGGCTAATATAGAACAAGGCGGAGAAAAAATTATTCTTTTTAAAATAATCTTTTCCCAGTAATGCGAAAAAGTTGCTAATCAAGCTCCTGAAGAAGCATGTAAATATCTTTAAAACAAAAAATATCTTAGGATTCTGCCTAGCAGTTAAATTTTTCACCATTAATAATTGCTGTAAAGTTTTTATTTTTGACGTTCTTTACACAACTTATATTGTTTCGTATCTTTATTTGCTATATATAAGGTAGAGAAGGACAATTAGGAACTTCACCTAAGCTTCTACAGGTCTTCTCATAGAAGGACATGCCCCACTAAAACCAAAGCCAAGTTTACTGACCACTGACTCAGAATACACACAAAAATAAAACCCACTGGAGAGGTAATCCTATCTACTGTGTCGTTAAAAAAGGTTTTATCAAGTTTCCGGGGGAACAAGTCGATGGATGTTGGAGCCTGATAACACAGGAAGAAGGGAAACAGGATAGAGAAATTCTAGGAATGGCACTCACATATTTGCAAGTTTTGCTAATAAGAGCCTGGGTTGGGTTGGGTTGTTTTATCTGAGCGGCACTTTTTTGCACACCATGGGCTAAATGGCCAGGTCACAAGGACCCCGAAGGCTCAGAGAAGGTTGGGGGAGGGGACCCACTGGAACAGCTGTTGGGAGACAGATGGTAGCCTCCCGTCAAGGCCCTCCAGCGTGTTCTTTAACGTGCACAGGGTATGGCTCTCCCGCACACGGGGCCACGGCTTAACGTCCCATCCGACGGACGGCGGCCTTTCCAAGCCCATCGGTGTCCCCTATTGACCGTGGGCAGGGCGGGGAATTTTGCGGAGATAAATCTCAACGCTGACCCAGTTGGGACTCGAACCTGGGAACTGCAGATTACGAGCCTGGCGCGCTACCGACTGAGCCACCCCCGCCCCAATAAGAGCCTGTAGCTTTTCATTTAAAGTAATTTTGCGATTTTTTAATAATTTATGTTCCGTTGTTTTACTTCAGAATGGCCTTTTTTCCGCATCTGGGCCAAATGAACAAGTCACAAGGACCCCAAGGATATATGCAAAGTCAGATCTAGGGGAGTGGGGTAGAACCAAAATCACAATACTTTCAGAATGCTAGTAAGGCTAACACAGGCAAAATTATTAATTTTATTTTTGCAATTCATGCATTTTTCAAGAAAGTTTTTAAAGACCTGTTAAATGGAAGGAGAAATGCTATACTGCATTGGAAATCCAATTTCTTGTCCTCTCCCCCACCTCCCAACACTTTGTATTTTTCCGACTATATTGTGTTCTTGTAGTCCCCCTCTCCTCAATGCTTCTTTAGATCCGGGCCTGATTTCGATTAGTAATCATTCAATTTAAATTTCACCTGTCTACATGTGTAATAAACGTTTTTCATTTAGTGGAAGATGCAATATTCGCTTGGTATACAAATCACTTCAAATACGTGAGCATAATTTTTTGCTTGTTAAACAAATCATCAGCATCATTCTCGAGCAGCCATGGGCAACGGGGGTCCAACCAGACCGCGCAATTTAGTTCTCCAAGCAAATCTGTCCTGAGCTATATCTGCTGTATCTGGCCACTGCACACCAATTCTAACAAGGTTCTGTTTGACATTGTCTGCCAACCGCATCCTTGGTGTCTCCTCCTTCCTTCTGAGGCCTTTTGGCACACTGTTCATAACCCTATTCACCAATCTATAATTATTCATACGGGCATCCTGACCAAACCAACGGAGTCTCTCTCTGCAGAATATGCTGCTTAAAGGAGGTTGCCGACTCCGTAGCCAAACTTCATCGTTAGTTACAAAGCTGAATCACCTAATGACCAAGATACTGCGTAAGACTCTACAGGGTGATTCAAAACTTATCGTTCAAATTTCGTGGGGAGGTAGGGAATACGTCAGGAAACCGATTTCACATAGGAAAGAATGTCCGCAAATGTACGCATGCGTATGTAGAGGGCGCTGTGTGTACCCAACCAGTGTACAGCTCGCCCGACCACTCCCGCTGTTATCAGTGTACGAGCTGACTTACTAGTGATAAGATAAATCGTTTTACGCATCAAGAGCTAGCGGATATGCATCTCGCATATGGGGCAGCTGGCGAAAGCGGCCGCCGAGCTACGCAAGTTTACGAAGACCGATACCCCAACAGAAGAATACCGCAGCATCAAATGTTTGCACGTGTGCATCGCAATCTGTGCGAACGTGGTTCACTGCGCAGCAGCATGCAGGTAACGGGGAGAAGACAACTGACGTGGACTGTCAACGTCGCAGAACAAGTCCTACAGTCCATCGAAGATAATCCGAATACCAGCACACGAGCTATTGCTCAGAAGCTTGGGGTCTCTCAGTCAGCAGTGTGGCGGATACTGCACGAGGAACGTGTGCATCCTTACCATCTGCAAAGGGTGCAGTTACTGCATCCTGACGATTATCCGAAGCGTGTGGAATTTGCACAATGGTTCATGCAGAAAGGTGCCGTGGACCCCAGTTTTCCAGCTTCTGTCCTTTTTACAGATGAAGCTTCATTCAGTCGTGAAGGTGTGTTCAATACACACAATTCACATGTGTGGGCTTACGACAACCCGCATGGTACCAGAAGCCACGCTGCGTAACATCATTTTGCCGTAAATGTGTGGGCTGGAATCATTGGTGACTGTTTGTTGGGACCTTACTTGCTACCGCCCCGATTGGACGGCCGGAAATACCTAATATTTCTCGAGACAGTGTTACCGACTTTTCTGGGCGCTGTTCCTGCGCATATCCGCCGAGATATGTGGTAGCAACATGACGGGGCTCCAGCCCATAGCACAATTGTTGCGCATGATTACCTGAACCGAACATTCGGAGCTCGATGGATCGGTAGAGGTGGACCGATCGCTTGGCCACCCGGGACACCTGATTTATGCCCATGGATTTCTTTTTGTGAGGGGCCATGAAAGACCATGTGTACGAGATCCCCGTCGACAGTGAAATGGACCTTGTTGCACGAATAGTGGCCGCCGCGGGCATTGTCCGTGATATGCCAGGCGTTTTTGAAAATGTTCGGCGGTCAATGCAACGGCGCTGTGAATCCTGTGTCCGTGTAAATGCAATTTTGAGCACCTACTGTGAACCTGTACTTTACCTTGTTGGAATAAAAGTCACATTCGTTACCACTTAACTGTACTGTTTCCTTGTGTTCACTTTACTTGTCCATTTTATTCATGTAGATGACGTTTGCGAACATACTTTCCTATGTGAAATCGGTTTCCTGACGTATTCCCTACCTACCAACGAAATTTGAACCATAAGTTTTGAATCACCCTGTAGAATCAAAAGCATCAAGTTTCCTCTTATCTTGTTTACAAAGCGTTCAAGTTTCACTACCATAACTACCCCTAGAAAGAATCAAACTATTATACAGTCTAATTTTAGTCTTCAGGTGTATACGCCTATTTCTCCACACTCACCATAAATTCTTAAAAGTCCCGGAAGCAATCACTATCCGTCTGTTAATCTCATGAAGCACATCACCACTATCTGTTACATGGCTCCCAAGATAATTAAACTGTGACACCTGCTCAAGACTGAACCATTCAGATTACCTGAATCACAACCTGCCTGACCAATTTTCACCACTTTAGTTTTCGCTCTGTTTATAACGAAACCTACTCTACTACCAGTTTTATCAACAGCTCGAATGAAAGAGTTCATCTCATCAACATCGTTTGCCAAAAGGGCTAAATCATCAGCATAATCTAAATCAGACATTTTCGTATCTCAAATCCATTTAAGGCCAAAATCTTTCCCTTGAAGTGAATTTCGCATAACATAATCAATAACCAAGCTAAAGAGAAAAGGAGACAAAATGCACCCTTGTCGAACACCAGAAGTAATGCTAAACCAATTGCTACAAGCCTTACCAACTCTCACACACGACTCAGTGTTATTATAGAGAGCTTTCATTATGTTAACTAACTTGTCTGGTATACCATATGATTTCACAATCAACCACAAATCACGACGATTAACAGAGTCGAAAGCTTTTTTGAAATCAACAAAGTTAGCAACCAAAGCTTTCTGAAACTCTAAACATTTCTGAAGATTCTGCCTGAGTGAAAATATCTGATCTACAAATCACCTACCACTTCTGAATCCACATTGCTCGTTACGCAATTGACTGTCAACCAGATTCTTAATTCTATTAAGCAAAATCATGCAAAGAACTTTCCCTGGAACAGAGAGTATTTTGATACCCCTATAGTTATCACAAGGACTGCGATCACCTTTTTTGAAAATAGGGATAATAACAGCTCTGGTAAAATCCTTAGGAACAATGCCCTTATCATAAAAGATATTCAAAATTTCAATGATCCAAGTGGTAACAGAAACATTCAAGGCTCTAAGCATTTCCGTAAGTAATTTCATCTAACCCTAGTATTTATGAAGTTTAAGTTTAGAAACAGCTAAAATAACTTTACACTAACCACATTGTTTAGAACATCACTGAAAAGCTTAGCCCACCTAGCCATGACGGAATCCTCCCCTTCTATAACCTTACCTTGTTTATCTTTCAATCCCTGTATACTGCTGTCAGTTTTCTACCACACAAAACATTAACTATCTGGTATAGCTCTCTGCTGATGTGCTGCCTAACTGCTTCCTCGGCTTTGTCAGCCAAGCCATCAAGCCAAACATTCTTATCAGCAGCTAACTGATTTTTTACACGTTTATTAAGCTCTTTGTAATGCTTTCTGTTAGGACTAGTAGGGTATTGATTAAAAACATTCCTAAAGTTCTTCCTTTTTGAAATAAGCTCAAGTGCTTTATCATTCAAAAAATTCTGGCCTACTGTGCTACTTTTTTTCCTAAAAGGGTACTGTTAGTTTCCAAAAAAAGCCTGTTTAAAATTGTAACTTTTTCCTCAACTTCAGTAGTAAACAAACCATGACTGTCATAATGACTAAGTAACCTATCATGGTAAGCTTTAGCTATAACTGGGTATTTCAGAGCTTCAGTATTAAAGGTAAAATTTTTAACCCTAGCACAACACTTTTTAAGTTTAAGTTGCATGACACTTTTAACAAGATAATGGTTAGATCCAATTTCAGCTGTCCTGTATCACCTGGTATTCCTAACAGAACTAGCCCATTTGCTCTTAATTAATATATAATCAATCATATTCTTATGCAGCCCATCTGGTGAAATCCATGTGTACTTATGTATGTCGTGATGTTTGTAATAAATGTTAATTATTCTGAAACCACTGAGTTTACTTACCTGTAGGAGACGTTGCCCATTGCCATTGCAGATACCAATACCAAAGGGCCTATCACCCCTCCCCAAAGGTCAGAGTGAGTACCAACTTTAGCATTGAAGTCACCTAGAACAATGGTAATATCGTCTTTCTTGACAGAATTCAAAATATCCTGCAGTTGTCCGTAAAATCTATCCTTCTCATCCTCATCGGCATCCTCAGTGGGGGCATAACAGCAAATAACATTCAAATGCGTGTCTGAAATTTTGAGCTAAGAAAACTTTCATTAATGCACTCATATCCTAGATGAGCATCACTAGTGTGTCTGCTGAGAAGCAGACCTATGCCTTGGAGATGCTTATTATTTTCCCTGCCTGAAAAGAAATATTTAATAATATTTTTAAGAATCTGACCTTTATTTGTCCATCTGGTCTCTTGCAAGCCGAGAATGTCTAAATTATAACGGTGGAATTCTTGTGTGAGGACATCAAGAGAATAATCTCTGTGCAGAGTCCTCAGATTCCAACTACTTATGGAGAGTAAATGGTTAGTGGGATGTTTAAAGAAACTACGTTTATTAAAAGACGGAATGCCGACAATATTAAATAGCCCCTTAATAACCACATGCCTGTGGTAATGGGTCTTTACCACAGGCATGTGGTAAAGACATATTCCCCACCACTGAAGGCTGAAGTCATCTACACCGAAAGACTTCCTTCAATATAGAGTTCGAGAATGCCCGTAGAAGCAAGAATTCAAGTGCCTGCGATGACCTCTGCTCAGGATTATCCACCAGATGAAAAAACATATCCTGTGAATCCATTCACTTGGGGCTGTCAACCCACATACAAGAAAAAAACGAAAAAAAAAAAACACAGCGACAGATTTTCCATCCACAGAAGGCTACCAGTGCAGAAAATTCAGGACCTATAATCAATCTCAGAGCTTTAATCCAGTCCAGTAAAGTTTATATGGTCAGCAACAGAACCCTGTGTAGTTGACCCCTTCTCAGCAGAGTGGAAAAAAAAGAAAAGTAGCCATAGTTGTCCAGATCAATAGGCCACACTAATCTGGCAGCTCACCATTTCCGTTCACTTCCACAAGAGAGTCACTCATTTGAAAAGTGCTAACTGCATGCACCACAAGAAGTCGAGGTTGGACATTAGATGCTAGGCCTGGCTGACAATAGATGTTCTATGCATCATCACAGGGGATTGGTGCATAGCTCTCCTTCCAGTGATTACCTAGCTACCATTAAATGGATCAAAATATTTTTAATAATATAGCTGCATAACATTTGTGAAATAAATAAGTACAAGGCTGAAACTGTTTCCCTGAATAAAATCTTATCAGAAAATCCGAAATTTAAAAAATTTAAATTAATAACGTGAAATTCGGAATAAATATATTACACTGCTCTACTAAAATATTAAGAGAATTTCCAAATTTCCATGTTATTCAATGAGAATATAACTTCAAAGTTCTATAACTTCTAAAATATGCATTAAATGAAAAGTGTGACTGAAGATAAATTAAAGATAATAATCTAATCGATTTAAACCTAGATTTTCTACGAGAGTGATCATTTAATTCGTGGACTGACACCATAAGTACTCGTACGTAGCACTTTTTCCAAAGTAACACTTAATGGCGCAGTGTGTGACTGTTGCAAAGGAGGCTCCACGTGCCAACTTCATTTGGTGTCGACTGCTGTTCTGTTAAGACTGTGATTCGAGTTGCGTGGTCATAGACGTTCGTTTAGAATGTCGGAAATTTAGACGAAACAGCGGTATTGTTGTGTTAAGCGAGGCCTAAGTGCTCCTGCGACTGTTGAAGAGATGAGTGAAGCCTATGGTAATGACTGTATTCATAGGTCTGCATAGGTAGTCATTCAGAGGTATTAAGTGGCATAAATTATTCGAAGAAGGATGCGAATCTATTGCCGATGACCCAAGACCCGGCCAGCCTTCTTCCTCAATAACTCCTGAGCAAATCGAAAGAGCCCTGGCAATCCTGAATGAAGACAGACACATAACATTTCGTGAAGTGGCTGTGAAAATGTCAGTTTCAGCATTCACGCGATTGTGAAAACCCATCTGAAAATGTCAAGCATCTGTGCTCAATAGATTCCACATAGTTTGACTCCAGAACAAAAACAAAAAAAGGGTACAGCTATAGAAGGAGATGCTTAATCGATTTGAATGCCAGGGTCCAACCTTCATGACTCGAACTGTGGCTTGCGATGAAACTTCGATTTTTCACTACGAACCAGAAACAAAACAACAGTAGAGTCAATAGAAGCATCCCGATTCAACGAGACCCAAGAAAATCCGGGTTTCTCGTTCAGCTGGGAAACAAATGGCTCCTGTGTTTTTTAACATCAAAGGTGTTCTCGTTCCTCACTTTGTGCCTCGTGGAACAACCATGAATAAGGAAACCTACTCGAAGGTTCTCAGAACCAAACTTCGGCGTGCCATTCGTAAAAAATGTCCGGAACTTTCTCGTGTGACTTGGTTTCTCCATCACGACACGCCAGTCCCCCTACGGCTAATATTGTACATCCTCCATATTTCCCGGACTTAGCATCCTGAAATTCTTTCTTCTTTCCGCGACTGAAGAAAGCTTTGAAAGGGGAACATTTCGCATCCGACGACGAAGCTTGCAGAGCCAAAACGACAACACTTCGCACGGTTTCGTAAAATGGCTTCAAAGGCGCATTTATTGCATGGGTACAACGATGGCAAAAATATGTGAAGTTCAAGGGAGAGTATTTTGAGAAAGACAACTACCAGGATGATTCAGTGGATGATATTTAATGCAGCTTTTTGTTTCTGTCCACGAATTGAATGATCACGCGATGTACAATATTCGTTTAGTTATGGAAGCTAGAATATTTAACAAATTATCTTGTTATAAAACAAGAACAAGAAACAAGTTATTTAGAATTGTCCAATATTGAAATAATCATTACTCAAACGTCTAAAAGGTATATTTATTTTATGGAATAGTTTAAATTACTTTTTATTTAGGTTTAAATTAATTTCTTAAGTAAATTCTTAAGACTCATTACTGTTGTGATTTATTGCAGCTTCCATAACTCTTTAAATGCTAAACGAACATTGTTTAAAAACGAGATTTAAATAGATTTGATTATGATCTTTAATTTATCTTCACTTACATTTTTCCATCAAATGCATATTTTAAAAGTTACAGATCTTCGAAGTGAGATTTGATTGACATAATAAAGGAAATTCTCTCCTGCGTAATAATTAATGATATCGTTCTTTATAGTAGAATGACCAGAATATATTTGATATATAATGAACACACTTTTACTTATAGAGTGTGAAGCTTTAATATATGAACGAGAGCTGCTTAATGTGTAGTAAACATAAGAGAGCATAGAAAGCGAACTTAAAACAATTTAGTACATTTACCTACCTTTCCTCTTTATATCTGAAACGTTTTTTACGTTGACCTAACTTAAAATGGCGAATTTACAGCCATGAAGAAAATGGGGGGGGGGATAGTTGACTCAGTCGATAGCGCACCAGCCTCGTAATGTGCAGTTCCCAGGTTCGAGTCCTAATTGAGCTTGCTTTGAGAATTTTATCCACTAACTACGTTCTGTCCTCGGTGATTACAAATTTGCAAATTTTGTCATCAGTCGGATGATACATTAAGTTGTTCTTCGCGTGTAGGAAAGCCATATCTGTGCGTGTTAAAAACACGCTATATGGCTTTTATGGAAGGCCAATTAGCATGTTCAGGTCAGCAGAGAAAATATATCTACTAACAGATGTTCAACGGATTCACTTCACCAACTTTCTCTGAGCCCTTGGCAGCGGCGTCCGTGGAAAATAATCCAGGAGTTGGGTAACAGTATTTCAAAAACCGCCATTTGCTTCTTAGAATGCGTCTAATCATTATCTAATGTCGTTTTCATGAACTATATTTTACCCAAAAAAATGGAAATTTTATAGCAATAGCAGGTGCCGTCCCCTCCCCCTCTCTCTCTCCTCTCCTTCGCTGCTGATGCTCATTTCCCTTGGGGTACGTGTGACCTGGACATTTAGCCCATAGTGTGCAAAAAATTACTGCTCAGAGGTAAAACGACCCATCCACCCCGAACATCGAAACAAACTCATGCACATAATAATTATACGAAGTTATTTATGATTGTTTGGATTTCACAAAAAATACAATATAAATTATTAACTTCTTATGTAACATCACTTTACCGAACGTTCAAATATCAGCCTAAAGTCTGTTTTTATAAATAAAGAAAATAAATTAAATTGCTCAAACTTCCAGGAAAAAAATTTCCAATGCCAACAGTACAATGAGCCCATACATACGTAAATATACATATACAGAATCCTCATGCAGCCATGGGCTACGGAGCTCCAACCAGACTGTGTAATTTTCCTCCAGACATGTCTGTTCTGAGCAACTGCTGCTTCATTTCGCCACTCTAGTCCAATTCCAGCAAGGTCCTGTTTGACATTGTCTGCCCAATAAACCCATACTTCACTATACATATTACAGCGAGAGATCCAATACCGTAAATGTACAATAGTAGCAGCGGGAAGATATGCGCAGTTCGCTCTGCGCACAGGTTTTAATGAACCCATAATGCTTCAAAATCCTCTTCTACTTTCATAGCTGTTGTTATTTTCATTAAAGTGATGATGTGACGGATAACACTGGTAAGAATAGATTTTTTTAGCGAAAAAAATGGAAAAGTAATTTATCATAGCTGACAAGCTTATTTAATAATGGAATGCGCTATTATTCTTTTTAAAAAAATATTAACTTAATTCTTCTAATCTATTTTCATTTGGGAAGGTTTATTTTCATAGGCTTAGCCTACTCTGACTCTATACCACTATTGCTACTCACGAAAATGCAGGTATTTGCTTTTTTTTCCATAATTTAAGACATCTTCTAAAAGAAACATTGCAAAAACCAAAACTAACATATTTACGAAGAATCTTAAAGAAAACTGTCACCATTCTTTATCAACAACTGATCACCATCTGAATCATTGATTTGAATTTTTTTCTAAGTCATTACGCATCTTATATAAATATCTTTATGTCTACTTGATTCGCTGGATTATTATGAAAGAAATCTTGGACGTGACATTAATATCAGGATGATGCATTTGGTTGTCTTCCAAGAAACTAAAATTTACTGTTCAATTTATTTTGCAATTTATTCTGTCAATTCCCTTCTCTTGAGAAAGAATTATGCTTTCGTGAGAGCTGCTAATATATTTATTCTTTTAAAATATATGTTCTTTTACTTCGATTCAACGCTATTCGATGTATTATCAAGTACACATGAAACTCTTCTGTTCGTTTTTTATTATTGATTTTGGTAAGTAGCGGGAAAGTAAAAATTCTTCAATGCCACATGACTTCGTTTTCTTTTAATTTTACATGATAGGTTCATCTATATGTATGTGCAAAATATAGGGCAGGATTTGGAGGGAGCAAGGAGGCTTACCTTTCCCTCTTAAGAAGGTCTGTAACTTGGATGGAAGCGAAATATCATTACATGTATATATATGTATTTCACGTATTTTTCGCAAAAATTTTAAAATCCACTGAAAAGGATGGAGAGATACTATACACTAATGGCGTTCCGGCTCGATCTTAGCCCCCCGTGTCATGACGTAGACGGGTAGTGGTCCACTCCCGAACTTCCTTTTAATTTCCCTCTTAATTAATTACTCCAATTAATTAATCTTCATCCGTGACTGTGGCTGACTGAAACCACAGAATCGCCGGTTTTTACACCCGTGCTTAAGTGTGCATCAGACGTGTGGTGTCTTCGATGAAAGAAATAAATGTTCAGTGAACTAAGTAGAGGACGACACATTTTTTATATTCAAACTCATATGTATATATATATGGGAATGTGCTCTATTCTGTGGGCCTTAGCTGCGTTCAATATATCGTTGGATGAAATCACTTTATCGATGCTTGTTGTAGACTTTCCTCAATCAGCTTAATATAGCTTGAATAGTGCTTTGCTTTTGCAGGCATTTATTTAATGAGGTGGTAATCTTCACTTTCCCGTACACAAATCGCTTTGCAGACCTCAGAACTCCTAATCCCTGCCAACATAACCTAGTTTACACAAAACCGAATCCTGCTCCTTTAGGGTTTCTGAGTAAAGAGCTACGTCACTTTGACGCGTTAAGCAAAGGTGACTTCTCCTTTTGCAAGGAACACTAGTTCTCTCTTGATTATTTCCTGCATCTTCCTGTTGCTCCTCTTAGTGACTCGCACCCAGCCACTCCGGCTAATGATGGAGATTCCATTAAAGCCATTTAGTGCACTCGCCTCCTTGAGCATATGGAGAACACTGCTGCTTGACCCCGAATGACGATCAATGAACAATATTCCCATCTAAGACACTTCTGAAAATACACTTATAGCATAGATATATGTAATAACAATAAATAATATATTCAAATAAATTAGAGGGACACGACACCTCGTCAGGGCTGGGCAAAGGTGGGGAGTGCAGTGTTGCCCCGGAGGCCCCTACAAAATTTAGGGTCCCTTTCAACTCTTCATACTGCTATATGAAATACAGGATGGAAATTTAAGGAAGTTGATATTGACCGAAATATGATAATAGCTGTTACAATATTTTCATCCCTTCCTGTAGCAGATGCTGAGCAATTGTTCAAGAAATTAAAATTAATCAAGATATATGTGTTAAGGGTAGGATCTAGGGGGGGGGGACAAGCCCCCCCCCCCTTGAGAATGCTAGTAAAGGTAATGGAGGCCAAAATTATGAAATTGTACCTATTTCAAACATTTTTCACGAAATCATTGTATATTTTAGAAGTACGTGCAAATTAATCTTTAAGTATTGGTCAATTTTATATAATTCCTTAAGACCTATTGTTGAATATTTAAACTTCTATAAGTATTTAACGAATATTGTTGAAATTGAGACTATGTACTTCATTCACTCAATTGCTCTCCCCTTCATTCCTTCTTGGAAACACGGAGAGACTTCTGTCCGTGTGCGGGAGAGAGATACTCTGTGCACGTTCAAGCTGGATGGCCTCGATGGGACTCTAACCTAACAGCTGATGTCTCCTAACAGATGTCTCTTAACAGCTGTCCAGTGGTTCCTTTTCCCCCAATCATCTCTTAGCTCTTGTGATCCTTGCGACTTGGCCATTAATGCATTGTGTGCAAAAAGTGCCTCTCAGAGGTAAAACGATCCAACTTCTTGCATTCATATTGAAATTAAAATTCAAATATGACAGTAAATGCACGTAAATCGTTGTGTAAATATTATCTATTACTGAAAACACACGATACTTGATTCCCAAAGTAGGCTTGTTATTCAGTATTTCTACTGCCCATGTGAAACCCAGTAAGTTGCTAAGTTGGGAAAGTGATGTTTTGTTTTAGTTTCTGGTATCGAATGGAAAATAAGATTATTTGCTTACGGATGAAAACTGAAAGTAAACGTAATTAATTCAAGAAATAATTTTATGGTAATAATGGGTTTTGCCGATGAGCGGGACTTGAACCAACGCCTCCCATTTACATGCCACGTGTCTTATATTTCAACATATACTCTGCCTAGACAAAGTTATAGAGAATTTACCTGTTATACCAAACAGAAACCAAATCTGATACTCCATAACTTCTGATATAAGCATTTTATAAAAAACAGAAAAAATAATGATCCCCTTCAATCCTGTCTAAATCTATGAATTTCAACTATATTCATCAAGTATTTGAAAAGTATGATTATTTAATAATAACAATATCAATCATTAAGAACATACTTAATGAGTTAGTTAAAACTTAAATATTAAATATTATTTCAAATCAATTTATAAAATGTCGTAAAATTTTATATAAATAATACTCTTTCAATATTCATTTTTAATAAAGTATCTTAGGACTGTCATTGCTACTGATATATACAGGGTGAATCTGGAAAAGTGGGCAAAACTTTACGGGGTGGTAGAACGCAGCTATACGAGCAATATTCATCATAGACAGTATGGGCGGAACGCAAACGGCGAGCCGCTAGGTGGCGTTGGAAATGGTATAAAAGGGTCGGTCCTCGCACCCAACGGCATTTCTACCGTGGATTGCCGAGAGGATGGCTGGCTATACTAACCACGAAATGGCGGATATGCACTTTGTGTACGGTGCGGCGGGCGGGAATGCAAGTGAGGCACAGAGTATCTCCTCTCCTTCTTGTGTTCATTCTTTAAATGTGACAGTGGAAAACTACCTTTTAACTTCTCACCGCTTGCGTTCCGACCATACATTCTATGACGAATATTGCTCGTATAGCTGCGTTCTACCACCCCGTAAAGTTTTGCCCACTTTTTCAGATTCACCCTCTATATATATAAATATCAGCTTCCCTAACTACTTAAATATTGACGGACTCATTTTAAAATTCAAGATTCTTGACTTGATATACATAGATCTCTAATTTGTCTTCAGTAGAATTTCACCTTAAAAATCTTATTATAGAAGTTAGAAAAAATCTTTATTGGTTTTATCACTGTACCTTGTGCGCTGTTTTAACTTTGAGCGAAATTTTTGTGCACATAATGGCCAGATTACAAGGACCCAAAAGGCTTAGAGGAAATTGTAGAAGAGAATCCTCTGTTACTAATGTAACAGTATACCCTTGGCCAACTCTTAGGGGACAGATTTTAGCCTCTTTAAGTTTACTACAGGGTTCTTTAGTGTGCACAGGCATTAAGGCTCTCCTACACACGAAGCAATGGCCTGAAGTCCTTTTGACGAACGGAGGCATTTTCAAGCCCATTTTCAAGCCTTTCTCGCCGAAGGAAAGGTTGGGTTTTTTGAGAACATAAATCTCAAATCTCAACACTGGCACTGTTGGGACGTGCAGATTTCGAAACTGGAAAATGCAGATTTCGAAACTGGAAAATGCAGATTTCG